>LPNX010272308.1:0-11600 GCA_001517045.1 Pseudotsuga menziesii | reverse complement strand
CACACCATGAACTGCATCCAAATGAATACAGAGAAATTTTTAGGTAGGTAATCTCAGTTTCCTTTCACATCCACTCTTCTACAAAACATGTTTTTATCAACAAAATATCAATGCTAGGAAGAAAAACATTATAGATGGACTCAAGTAATCTACAAACAGAATTTGCACAAAGGCACTATACATGGACATAATTATCTAGTGTACAAACAGAATTTGTATGCTAAGACATTTGACAGGTCTTGTATACCTTTTCAATTCAAGACCATATTCCATCATCTATCAGCTAGCCGAGCATCTGCCTAAGTTTGGAAATTCTTCATATTACTGTTTTGAATACCTAGGTTTTCAATGTTCATATATATACAATGCCAAACTTTTAAATGACTAACATCCTAAGATATGGTACAGTGAAGATAAAAAAATGTTGAAGGTAAAAAGAAATAAGTCAGCTCAAGCCTGATAAAGACAGGCTTTATTGTCCACTCCAGCAACTCTACAGCAACCCCATCTGCTATGTATATCTGCCAATCAGCAGCACCAGTAGTCGGCCTTGCTGACATGAGAACTCAAACTATATTGGGTTTTTAGAAATGTACTAAGCTCAGATCGACTTCCTCACTTCTGCATTATCAGAATCACACAACAAATCAGATAATCAACGCAAAATTAACCATTAAGATTAGTTGGGGACCGGTGCTTAATGTTAACAGTTTGCCAATCGAGATTATATACCAGTAAACCTGCATCATTAACCATCGATTATAATCAGCTATAAATCAAACTTCGTAGCGATTGTGCTATATCCTATTAACCTAGAGGAGCTAAAGTTTGTCACACTTCCATAATTTCTTTTCATACAAAAGAGGATATCTAAATCAAGAATTGGTTAACTAAGATTTTGAAACCAAGTACTATGGAAGTTGCATATACTGTGTATCCTCGGCTAGGCCATGCTTGGACGAGATTTACTTGTCTGCCCTCATTGTAAAGCGCATCTTGAATTGGATTTGTCTTCATTGTTCAATGAAACAGCTATCATGTGTATTCTCAACTATGTTGACACAATTACTTAGCATAGAAAGTGCATCATAATGATAATTAGTGCCTGAACTATAAGTAGTGCATAATAAATATCGTTATGCACATTTGGGAAGAGGTGAATCAGTAGGTGTAAGGCAACTCCATGAACATTTCAGTGGTACAATCTACTGTTTTATCAAGGCTGGGATCCCTTTTCGTAGGTGTTTTCCAATTTAGTCATTCACAAGTATAACTCTAAGAACTAAAGGGAAGGTTAGGAAGTGCAGGTTTTATCAAGGCTGGGAGCCCTTTCTGTAGGTGTTTTCCAATTTAGTCATTCACAAGTATAACACTAAGCACTAAAGGGAATGTTAGGTAGTGCTTAGTCTACACTTGTATTGAGAGTCGAGCAAAGTTACTAGACTTGACTAAGAAGCTAGGAGTGGATGGATCAAAGTTACCAAACTCGATTCCATGAATGGCTTGGTAATGGGGCATGGCTCTGACTTTGAGGAAAAGTAAGCAATAATTTTCCAAAAAAAACAAGATATTTTTCATTAAAATGAAAGTTTTCTATTTTCATTAATAACGCATTTCTTAGTACATAATACAAAATGGCACATGATAGGTTACCACATACTACAAAATGCTAAATGCCATGGTTTCCAGAGCCCTGGCAGGTATATTGGTCATCTCCGGTGAAAAGTTGTAATAAAACAAGCCAGCACAACTATTTGATTCTCTTGTGAAATGGGTCCAAGTCAGAGTTGGTTTCTTTACAAAGTAGAGGCAGACTCACACTCATAAAAATGCACTTCTAAGAAAAGCATTGATGGGAAATTTAACTCTTCAAGTTCAATATAACTAATTGACTGTATTAGATATTCATTGCACAAATTTGCTTCAAATTACAGAAGAATAGCTTCTTTACATCATTGGTAGCCAAACTGAATGCTGATCTACCCACATATTAATTAACTTATGCAGCCATTCCCTTTTAAGTAAATGAACCAGACTTAAATTTCAGTGGAGGAAATTGAATCTAAATCTCAACTGCCAGTTGTGGTTTGCAATTCTTACATTCAATTCACAAAATACTGAATATGAACATGTCATACTTTGCAATGCCCACATATTGTTAACATAACGGAGAACCAAAACAAAAGTCAAACTTTGAGATCCTTGCATTTAGTTAATAATATAATACTGAATCTAAACTCTTATAAAGAATTTTGCTGTTCCTGTATTGTATTAAAGGTATTATTTTTTAACATAATATTTGTTTTATTTTCATATTCATTGCATTTAAAGGGTTTTCTACAACTTAGTATAGGGATGTGTAATTCAGTGTGTCAAGATGTAATATTCAAAGAAAAGAAAAGTGCAATTCTTTAATATTCAAAAGAATCAAAAGTAACAATTTACATATCCCTGATACAGCCTATCATAATCTACCAAAAAAAGCCACTAAATATAGCTTTCCAATCAGGAGCATATAAAGAGCAGTCTCTCTACCATAACAAAGAAAAATTAACCAGCAGCCGTAACAAAGTAGGTTGCTGCATCCCCAAAAGCCAACGCAGTCCCAAATCAAGAAAGAAAAGTGCATGCACCATTTTCAACCGAATCCTATCAGTCCAGTCCATGGAGAGTACACAAAGAAATGTTGAAAGCTTATCCAAGAAAGCACTTGGAGAAAAGGAAAGTCCCGAGCCTAAAACAGTGATACACCAGGAAAACTGCTCAACAATGATACAAAAAATAAACAATGGCTAAAAAATCAAAACTCTAAATCTTTTCATGCAGAAAAAGATGAGTAAGCCCCTCAAAAACTGCAAAAAAAACTGTTTATAGTCTAATATAAAGGTTGTGTAATTCTTTTCATGCTTAACTTACAGCCACATATATTACTTAAAAAAAAAAACAATAGGAGGGTCCATAGCAATATATAAACCTGCCTTCATATTGAGGCAAAAGCAGTTCGATGACCAGCTTCAAATACCATTTTTGTCCCCAGATTTCTACTTCTAGTATCCAGCTGTAGCAGATGACCAGAGCCCACTACCACATTCTAGGAACAGGCTTTGTGGAGGTTATTCTTTGCTTAATGAGAGCGAGAGTATGTTGTAACTGCCATACCGTTTTCTTGCTTCATTGTTTAGCCATTTAGGAAATAAAGGGATATTTTCACAGTCCTTCTAATTTATTGCACATTCTCTGAATCAATAAAATCCATTTCGACATTCTTGGATCTCTCGTATCACAACGTCGGTGAACATTATACAGAGTTAGGATTTGTCCGTTTGGGGTTTATCTATGAATTTTGTTGAGCAGAAGGTGCGGTAACTTTTGGAATCGGGGTTGTTTATGAATCTTGACCAGAACAGGCTATAGCTTTTCCAGAAATACAGCAATCAAAAATAAAAATAAAACAGCAATCTTGAAATACATCCAACACACTAAAGCTATTCCAGAAGACCAACCTTTCCCTCTCTTGAGAAATGATCTTCAAGATCCTTTTCTGTAACACGAGTAGAGAGGCCTGTGACATAAAGGGTATTTCCAGGATTCTTTGATTCATCATTTCCCCTCCGTTGCCTGGAAAGCCAGTCAATAGCACTTACTACAATTAGTTCTGTCCACATGCTAGCAAAATCATGAACCAAGTAGAATTGCAACTGCAGGGTGAAAACATGGGTCTTTTACATCCAAAATCATGTTAGTTTCTTCATACATTACCTGATAGGACTACGAGATCTAGTTCTTGATCGCATCCAATGAGGTGAAGGTGATGGAGAATACCTTTGTATAAAACCATCATTGTCAAACAATTGTTGGGAAAAAGACAATAAAAGGCTTAATCATAGATCTAAGAAATCTGAAATACCAGAAAGGACATCAAAATAATGAGTTGTCTCCACACAATAGTATATCACATTTACCATATCATATTGGTTTCTACTGGCTTAAAATGAAAATTGATTTATGCTACAATTGTTTGTATACTCAAAGGCATGACTTGAGAAAAGAGGATGTAGATGCAAAGAATAAAATTGGTTTTATGTAGTTGATATTGATATTGATATTGGGTAAGTGAGAACAGTTAGTCCAGTGTCTATCATTGCCTAACCAGTATAACCTAAGAAGCCAATTTATTTTGAAAGTGTTTGATAGTTTAGAAAAAGGCCTGTATGATGAGCACGTTGCATACCAAAAAGATGAACATTGCAACTGTATTTGACAATGTAAGTATCAACTACAACTACATTGATATGTCGATTTCAATTATCTCATAGGAAATGAGATTCTCTTCAGTCAAGAACTGTAATAGAATTAGCAGATTTTCAATTGCCAGTTCCAAGGTACATTTTGAGCGAGTAATTAGAGACAGTTATTTACGACAATATAGCAAAAGATGGCAAGCAATCCTTGTCAGAAAAAATTTCCAATGAACCACAACTCCATTAATAAACCCGATGCTGAAATACATAAAACCATAAATAATGTATGCTGTGGAAGTACAGAACCAATACATATAATTCTCATTCGACCAATCACATATTGACTCTTGACACCTAACATGAAAATGGGAAACAAACATAACATGACACACTCCAAATAAAGCTAAACCATCGTGCTTCAGTAACTTGTTACAACATCTTCTGAGGCAGAAGGAGAAACAGAGTGAGACTCTTCCCATTCACCCAAAGGAGATTGCTCAACTATGATGTCCTCAATCATGTTAACAACTTCATTCATCTTAGGACGTTGCTCAGGTGACTGTGAAACACAACTCAAAGCAATCTGCAACATGGAAACCATCTGTTCTTCAATGTTCTTGTACCTCATCAATTCAAGGTCAAACACTTCAGCAGTCCATTCCTCCGGGACAATAGACTGATAGTGCATAGGAGCTTTTCCAGTCAAGACCTCAAGCAGCAACACACCAAAGCTGTACACATTAGCCTTTTGGGACAATTTTTTTTGTTTCTGCCTGCTCAGATGAAGCATTAATATGTGAGGGATTCAGCAGTAGAGGCAGCCCAAAATCAGAAATGCATGCAACACCATTCTTATCCAAGAGAATATTAGAGGATTTGATATTCCCATTCTTCATGGACCTCTATTTCCTGATTTGTACACAAACAGAAGTCGTTTAAATAAAATTGATAATAAAAGATAATAAATTAGCAGGACAGAAAGGTATCAAAATCCTAATTGTGTGAAAACATTGAGATTGCTTCCTAATAAAATGTGATACTTCTCTGCTACTGATAGATTTGGATCGCAAGTAAATGTTTATTATAAAAAACTCCCCTAGTTAACAAGTCCCTAACAATGATCTTCAGTTCAATAATAAACTGAGCTATAATTTTTAGTATATTGTCATGTGGAGATATAAAGAAACAACAAAAACTACTACATAACAAATCACAAAAATTTAAGCAAAATCTTGTTTGATAAAATATATGAAGATAAGATTTATCAGACAAAGCTTTGTCTTGACCTTACTTTAAGTGGCCCACATATCTAGTTGACCAGAAATTAACTTATAAATATTGTCACTATCATATCATTTAGCAAACACTCCACATTTTTCATATCAGATTCATGCAAACAATTATTATAAAAGTGACAAGCAATGAAAATAAAAGAGCCTTGCAGATTTTACTTGACACTCCATCTCTAACAATATTTATTTCTGCAATTATTTCTAACCAATATTTAATAATAAAATCATGTTCAACTTTAAAATTTTATCAAAGATATAAACCTGAAGCTTTTCTGGAGATTGAACAACTTGAGAACGCAGTTGAGAACCTTCTTGGGTCTTTTGTAGCAGCAAGAAATCTGCATTTGATATCTGCAACCAAAGAAAGTTGTTGACTTCTCACCATTAAGGCATTAAAAAACAAATGAAATTGCCTTGTTGACCTTTTATCAAAAAGGGGCTGATACACAAAAATGAGCAGAAGCATTAGCAACTCTCCATTTAAAATCACAGCTTTTATTTCTTAGANATTAGCAACTCTCCATTTAAAATCACAGCTTTTATTTCTCAGAAAGTATAGACGAGTGCACTGGGAAAAGCACTCATCATAATGCTCAGTAGAGCAGGAGAACCAAGGGCTTTAACAAATGGCAGAAAGCCAATAAAACAGTTCACTTATAATGAACTTGAAATAATGTTTAATAATTTAGGTAAAGGCCAATGAAAACACTTTCATATAGAGGGCCAATATAACACCAAATAACTCTCCTAATTATCATGTAAAATGGTCAGATAATTTTCAATAGAAAGTCATTTCCCATTACACAAATGAGAATGTCATTTCTGCATCCACTCTTGAAACTAATCTTTGTGTTCATATTCACACTATCTTATTTAGAACAAGGATTACTTGGCAATTATTTTTTTAATTATACTTTCCTAAGAAAATTAATTAAGACAGCTGAATATCTTTGTAGACACACTCACACATACAAACTAAGTAGAAACATGTGGCAAACAATTGCCACAATAGATTTCCTATCAATATCGCTGGATATTCTTTTTAGAAACCACAAGCCTGCAAAAGCAAAAAAAACCACAAAATAAAAGATATTACCTTATTATTATAGTCATTGATCTTTTCCTTGAGATTCCATACTTCGGCCTGCAGACCAGATTGTTGTTTATCCAGGGACAAGATGTTTTGCTGCAGATCCTTGATTTCAGCCTCTAGTGCCTGAATTAAAGGCTGATTTGACTGTCTCTCTGCCTCAATCTCGGCCAATTCTCGTTCCAACTGATACTGCAACACACAGTGCAATCACACCAGCTAACCTTCATCCGAATAGTCCAGCCATTAAACATAAGATAGGGGTGGCCCTTGTGGGAAGGGATCACCCTCTCCACTACTACTAAATCAAGTAATATAATTAAACACTCCTGAATTCATTCAAAGAATGAAGGACCATGCCCACACTCTTGGCAGCCCAAGCCAATAAACACATAATTCCAATGAGTGAAGAGGGAACTCGACTCTACTCATGAGGATGCTCCTCTCTTTTAATTAACTAATTCATCTACAAGAAATTCTAATTCCTATAAGCATTTGGTCGTCAGCCATTAGCCTACCTTCTAATTGTGGTCTATCATTACATTTCTTTCAGCATAACAACATAATTATTGTAATACTTTTATTCCTCAACATGATCCATATTGAATAAGATTTCTGCAGCAGACTTTATATAAGAATACAGTCTTAATCATGAATAACATTCAGATTACTAGAAGTGAATAAAACAGAGCAAAGTTCACTCTGTACTTTATCAATGGCTACAGAAAATCAACTTAATAATTATTTTATTAATTTAGTTTAATGAGAAGTGGGATTTCCCATCTGAGGTAAGTGCATGGGTGAAGTAAAAGTGGATTGTTTTCCATTTCAAACTGTATATGGTTGTTACATAGATGCTATGTTTATTGCTATAGACCTCCAAGTCTGACTATAGCACTGCATAGGCCTGGATGATTCTGTGACTCCCCTAATCCCATTGATACCTATAGAAGAAGAAGAAGCAGAAGATCTTGATAATGCCAAGACGTTGTTTGGTTTAGATCATTGGGTATGCACAAGCACAGTGATTGTGGAACATGTACACGTAGTTTTTTTTTTCAAGAATGTGGACAGTGGAAAGGAAACAACATTTAGCTTTGTATTTCTCATTTTCTTTCTATATTCTTTGGAAATTGCTAACGTGGTTTTGTAAATCTTCACAGGGGATAAATCAAGTGGGGCATCTCATTCCGTAGAGAATGATTCTGGATCATCACTAAATTCCACTGGAATGCCATCTTACTGTGACAACTCGGCCACTGCAAGAGTTGAACAAAACAGACATACAACCACATCCCAATATAATACAACAATTGAACCCGATGTTGCTGCAGCAGCAACTGCTGCTTTTGTGGCAATAATGAGATCTAATGAAGAGGGGAGTATGATTGATCAAGATTTGCTGATTAAAATATTGAGTAATCCACAAATAATTGAAACACTAATTTCTCAACACATCTTTACATTTTGAAACTAATTACTTTGAGAAACCAAATGAGGGTTTAAACTTTAGATAATGATAAGAACTCAACCACAACTCTGGCAGAAAGTTTAGAGTTTTGGATAGACACCCTCCACATTACCGCTGATTAAAATACATGCTCAGGCACATGTTGCACAGAAGTACTGTCTCCAGGGTGCAAGCAATGCCTTTGGCCAAAGCTATAACAACATCGAAGCAACATCAAGATGGTGAACATCAGGACAGCATATCCATGAGAGAGTTGTTAAACTTGAAAATCTCAACGAAGAATAACACCTTTCAGCTGAGTCAGAGAACAAGGGAGTGCACAAAGGAGAGAAGGAGTTCTTCTTACATAGTATGTTACACCACAAGCAATACTGCCAACCTCTAGAAACAGAGGCAAATATTACAGTTTAAGCAAGGCCCATTGATAGAGATTAGTAGATAGTTGTACCAACCCCCTGATGCTCTTCAGCTTCACACATATGCCTGCACACAACTCCTCCAAAGGTCCCAACGTTTCAATACTTTGCAGCTCTTATAACTGAAAGTAGCCGGAAAGAGATAGTTGTTAAAACTTGTACACTACTTACTGCTACTCCTCTAATGGGACTGATTTCTGGTGCCCATTACCAACTTTTGTCAAGTTGATATTAATTCATATTCTAATCTTCACTTCACCTGCAATTGTTGAGGCTGCTAAGTTAAAGTGTTAATCTCTTGTTTAAACCATTTGCTCTGCTCATCAGCTTGGGTCACAACAAAACTAAAAAGGATGCAAGAAAAACGATATCATAGTAGGACTACTGGTAAATTATATATGGCCAACAAAAGACAAAGAACCCCATTAACTTAAAATACCCTGTTATATATGGCCATCAAAAGACAAAGAACCCCATTAACTTAAAATACCCTGATCCGACAGGGTACATGGTTAAGTCAAATAGCACAAAAGAACAAGACGATCGTCTCTATTTCACAAGCATTTTGATGGCGCCTTGTGCAACTTGTATATGGTAATCCTATGACTAACATTAATTAAAAGGAAGCGAAAAACAAAATAATTAATACAGCATTTCTAAAACACAGATTTTTACAAGACACGTGGAGTTTCAATTCAGTAGTTTTATTCACGAAAGCACACATATGTGATTGAGAGGAAGGGGAAGATTGAAATATAGCAAAAGATCTAACTATTACAGCTAGCAGCATACCTGTGTGTTGTAGCCGTCAGGAAGCTTTGTGATAAAAGAATGTGCATTTGCAACTCTGGCTGCTTCCTCCATTTCCACTTGGCTTGCATCCTCTCTTCCCAATGGCATGTTTTCCTTAATGCTTGTTGCAAACAATGCTGGTTCTGGGCTCACAAGCCCTATCTGCTGTCTAAGCCATTTCAACTGCAGAGATTTGATGTTATACCCATAAAGTAGCACTTGACCTTCATTCACAGCAATTAAAAACAGTGTTTTTAATAAGGGATTTATTAAACTAAAAGCCTCAGATCAGAATATGAAAATGCCAATGTAAAATCATGTATTACAGATCTGTTTGTCATCAACACCTCCAAAGATCCCAATGTTTCCAAACTTGGCAGCTCTTCTAACTAAGAGTCGTTGAAGCTTATTCTTCGATTAATGAAAAGCTCAGTACAAGACTCCATGGAGCCGAGCTAGCTGCAGCGATCGAATATAGTTCCCATTGTATTTCCTCGTTGGAAGACAACTCTGGGGGATTTGATGCAAATTGGCGAGGCTGGGTAAACTTCAGGAACACGCAAAGCAAAATTTCAGGAGCACGCATTGTCAGAGGAATTGGAGGTTGGAAGGAAAGTTTCGGAACATGAAAAATGTGAATGTGAAGCGTTTGAAGTATATAAGACTCCAGCTTTTGACAAACCCTTTCTGCGACGATCAGAAACCACCACAGGCGACCAGCGACCAGGGGCAAAAATATAGAAAACTTCATGAGTTGTCTTCGACTTGGGCTGCCCCCAATCCTTGATGGCTTTGCTGCGGATGGCTTTGGCAGCAGCATCTTTTCCAAGCCTAGGCATCTCCACCACAGCCATGTCCTGCCGTGCCCATACCGAGAACGACCACGAAAACAATTTTGGAAATTGGCGAGGCAGGGGAAACTTCACGAGCAAGCATTGTCCGAGGCGGTGGAAAACTGCAGGAAACAGCGGGTAAACCAAAAACCCAACAGGAAAACGAGAAACACGCGTCAAAATCCGATTGGTTCCATAGACGAAAGTGAACAGTGGTTTTCCTAACTTCTTCGGAGAGAAACGCCTAACGGCGTAAACATATGATGCTTCTCCTCTTTATCCAGACTACCATCGCTAATTTTCAGTCTCTCCTCGATACCCTTGGGAGGTATTTTCGAGATTTTGCGCAGTTATGCTTCCTACTACGCAAGATTATCTTCTCCATAAAAAAGTGCCCGAGTGACTTTAAGAAATAGTGGCAATACATCAAATCCATCCACAAACTTTTCAACAACTTGGTAAAATCGTGCAACAAGATTATCTCGATATGTAATTATAATTAGCCTATAAGAAATGTAATTATAATTAACCTATAAGAAAGCACATCTTCGCATGGTGAAAGTAATGCATTCACTTGGTTTATAGAATCCACATCATCTAAAATGGGTTGGAGTATAGGTTGATAACTGTTGTATCTTTGGAAATATAACAAACCTTACATGGTATGGGAGTTGAGGTTTTAGGTTCATTTTCCTCGAGCTACACCATAGGGGGTGTTAGAGAGACCATAATGTGGACTAACTGCCACCCTAGATAATCGGACCTTGTGTTTGGTTTCAAATGTTGGTCTACATGTTTTTGTTTAACGACAAACCTTACATGGTATCAAAGCTAAGGTCCCAGGTTCAATTCCATTGAGCTGCGCTAGATGGGGGTGGGGTGTTGGAGTATTCGGTTGATAACTGCCATACCTTTGGGAATATAATGTGGACTAACTGCCACCCTAGATAATTAGATCTTGTGCTTGGTTTCAAATGTTTACCAACATCTGTAGGTTTTAATGTAAGGAAAAACCTTACATGGTATCGTAGCTAAGGTCCAATGTGCAATTCCCCCGATCTATGCTAGAGAGGGCAGTGTTGGAGTATTCGATTGACCACCACACCTCTCAAAATATAATGTGGACTAACCTCCACCCTAGATAATTGGACCAAAACATGCAAATTTTGGTGTAACAACAAACTGTACATGGTATTAGAGTTGAGGTCCTAGGTTCAATTCCCCCCAGCTACGCCAAAGGAGGGGTGTTGGAGTATTTGGTCGATAATCGCTGGACCTCTGGGAATATAATGTGGACTATCTGCCAACGTAGATAATTGGAGCTTGTGTTTGGTTTCAAATGTTCACCAACATTTGCAAGTTTTGGTGTAACAACAAACCTACATGGTATCAGAGTTGAGGTCTCAGATTCAATTCCCCCGAGCTACGCTGGAGGGGAGGGGGGGGGGTGTTGGAGTATCGGTTG
>LPNX010272298.1:273947-323785 GCA_001517045.1 Pseudotsuga menziesii | reverse complement strand
AAAATATAAATCCAACTTAACCCAATATATATTAAGCATACAAATATACATTGTTTTTTTAATTTAATATTCTAAGTATTATACACATTCATATATGACATGAATGGAAATCGTTTTTCGCAATGTGTATTTACTCCTTGGAGTTGCATTGAGTTTGAATGTGTTTTTTATAACTTAACTAGAAACATTCTTCTAATGTAATAGAATGGTAACCTATTTTGCTACATAGGCTTGACTTATTAATTCAAGTTGCGGAGTGTATAGATGTCATAATTGTCGAATATCTAATGAGTTTTTTTCTTCTATTCTCTATTTTTCTAACATTTGGTATCATATCCATGAGTTTAAAGCTTGCAACAATGCAAAAATAAAGGTATCGACTCAAAATATGTTCTTATGAAGTAGACTTGCATGGTAGTTTAGGGTATGTCCCAAATTTGTGAGTAGACTTGCATGGATTTTGGGGACTTGTTTCCCAATGTGTATTACAAGTATACCTACATGGAAATTGTGATCATTTCCCCAATGTTGCAAGTGACCAAAATGGTTGTTAGTTATTTTTCCCAATCTTGAAAGTAGGCTTGTGTACTCAATAATTGTCACAATCTTGTAGGTAGTCTTACATATATTCTTAGTGGTTTCCTATTGGATTTTTTTGTAAGATCCATGAATATATTATATTATAGTACAAAAAATAGTGAGTACGGGAACAAGATTGTCTAGATGTTCAAGAGCACAACATGGATTCTCTCAGTCCCCAGCCTACTGAAATTGAAAATAAATAGTCTTCGCAAGCAAGAGTAATCATCTAAAAACCTACCTCTATGTGACTTCCATGAATGGAAAGTCAAAAAACTACTTAGCAGGGTTGTTCCAGAATACATATTCAAAATTAACAGAGTACCAAAGAAGCCACCAAGAGCTCTACATTCTAAAGAAAAAAGACTAACGACTACAAAAGAGAGGTTTCTATGAAATCTAACCACTGATAGATACCTTAAAATAAAATAAACCAATAAATTACTCAGAATTGTGACCATCTTTAGCTTTGTCGGGCTTCTCATTTAGAATTGGGTAGTGATAGTCCTCTAATATGGCTGAAATTTTAGGAGATTTTTTCACTGGGATTGCCCCAATTTTTCTGAAGATTGAGAGGTCCAAAGGGTTGATTCTTTCCACACACTTTCTCTTTTTTCCACTCGTAGAAGAAATATCTGTATTCTTTTGAAATAAAGTGGGGTTTGTCTTAGGCCTTGTTTCGTGGTTCTACATCGGCTTAGACACTAGAGAAGGTTTGGGAAAGGGGGAAGAATGAAACATTGAAGTAGGGGAAGGAGAAGGTGAGGGGTTGTTAACCCTGCTTATATCCTGCAACTGTAAGAGGACTAGAGCTAACAATTTTTTTACCATCTAGTAGTGACCACGTCAAACCCAAACTCTATGAAAAATTAGTTGTTGATCCACCACTTCTTCTTCCCAATCATCCACCATTGTTATTAGGTGTCGCATGATTGAGTTGTCCTACCCACTACCTAAGGAACCTCTGTTCCCACGATGCCCCAAGATTCCTCTTCCCCTGTTGGTGTGTTGGTGGGTATCCCTGAGCCTTCTAGACATGGTTATGTTTGAGGGAAGAAAGACAAAAATAGTAGCATTCCAATGTGAAGTCCCTCAAGGGACACAATAAAGACAGAGCAAACAAATACAAAGAGAAACCCAACGGTCGAACAGTTGATCCTGAAGCAAGATGAAGAAGTTTTATTTCCAAAATAATCAAGAGAAACCCACTATGTGATTCCCCTATGAGATGCGAGGAATTGGCAACATTCCAAATCAAAATCCACAAAATAACCCTACTAAGGTAATGTAAATCCATTGAAAGGAATCGTGGTTTCCTTCATACTACTATCCACCCTATTCCAGGGTTGAAAGGCCACGAGCATTGAAGTTGGTGTATTCAAAATACGGTGAGAGTTAATACGCATGACTAGTAGATCTAGGATCATCAAGGTGGTTGTTGGGTCAGAGTTCCAAGCATTAGAGGAAATTTCAACTCAAAATGGGCCTTTTAAGTTTTAACTCAAATTCCATGTCATCATGTGTTAGCCAACGAAATTGCTTTAAATTTGAAATATCGTATAGGTATTAAACACTTTTTTAATATAAATTTGGGGATAAGTATCATAAAAAAAACTACCTTTTTTGTTTGTATTTTCGACATATCTCCCCGTGTTTTAACTCAAATTTAGATTGGGAGAGCTTGTTGGATGCAGAATTAAATTCCGCATCCAACGAGTACCCACTCGGCATACTTTTGATGGACCTCGCTACCTCAAAAACAAGAAATACCTGAAAAAATGTGATGATGATGTCATCATCACGTTTTTTCAGGTATTTCTTACTTTTGGGGTAGGGAGGTCCATCAAAAGTATGCCGAGTGGGTACTCGTTGGATGCGGAATTTAATTCCACATCCAACGAGCTCTCCTGATCAAAATTTGAGTAAAAACACGGGGAGATATGTTAAAAATACATACAAAAAAGTAGTTTTTTTCTTTTCTTCCTTTAAAATTAATAAATATTATTTTATTATTTTTAACTATTATTTTATTAATTTTTTTTAAAAGGCCCATTTTGAGTTGAAATTTCCTCTAATGCTCGTTCCCACACAAGCCATATGATATGATATGATGCACACATCTAGGGAGTGCTTTTCCTACTGTTGCAAAGCATCTTGTGCATCCTTTAAGCATGTTCAAGACAAAGGTTGAGCCAACATACTCTAGTGGGTGATGAATTGACATTGTGATGTCATGCAAACTTGAAAATATCATATTATACATTTAATGTAGTAAGGGGTGTTGAAAATAACAATTTCATTAAATTTATTGAAATGTGGAAAGTTGTTTTATAATGAAATTAGAAACTTTCTTGTGATGTAACATAATAATAACCTACTAGTGTAGGTTACTTCATGGGATCATAGTATTATGTAAGAGTAGATAGTGTATAAAAAGATGAGATATGATAGATGTTCCTTTATTAAGTGTTTTTTTTTTATCATTTCACGATGGAACACTAATATGATGAAGTTGTTGTGACATTCATCACATGGATAATGCCTACATCATGGGATGTTGATGTAAAAATATATGTGATTAAAAGAAATCATATTACTATATAACATTGGAAATATATAATGATAGAGTTGTTATCACATTCATCACATGGATAATGCTGACATCATGGGATGCTGACTTAAAAATATTATACCATATTATTCTTATAATGTAAGTATAAATATTTTAAATAATAATAAACTAACAAAATATTAAAAATATAACGTAAAATAATATAAAATGTAAAACATTGAACAATATATAATAATAAAAAATCTTAAATTATAACAAAATTTTGCGGTGGTTGCACCTATGGGTATAGTGGTAGCAAATGAGATTGGACCCCTCGACCACATGTCACACAAGTACGAGCCTCATCCTAGTTATCGATTCCCCTAATTACAATTTTTTTTTTTAATAAATAATTAAAAAAAACCTTTAAAACATATCAAGTAACACCATAAAACATATATACACCATTATATAAAGGGGAGTGCTTAAGAGGCTCAATTCTTGGAATATAGAAACCATGTAAGCACCAATCCAAGTGGTGGTGGAATGGTGATTAAGGGGTGGCTCGATTCCGAGAATCGATCCTCCTGAATACCTTCCCATATTAACTTAATCATAATAACACAACTTATAAAAATAATATTTAATATTATTTTCATAATTTGTTTTATATATTTATTTAAAATGATATATGTTTTTCACGTGACTTTGTTTAAAATTTATATATTTTCTTATAACTTATATATTTATTTCGTATTGTTCTTTCTAAAAGTTATGTACCATTATAATTATATATTTGTTTTTTTTTATGTTTCATTATGGCGTTTAGAAGTTTTATATGGTTTTTATAACGTATTGTTTTTTTAAGAAAATTTATGTCATTAAAGAGAACATCAAAACTTGACAAATTTTTTATAAGACATTTTTCTAAGGTTTTAAATTCCTGATTTTATTTTGAGAATAATTATTACGTTTTCTATCCAGACAGAAAAAAAAAATAAAACTTTAAATTAATCAAAAATGTGTCAAAAAATACATCTAAGCATACAGAAGCGAGCTCTTCTATATATCCGATGACTGACATATCCAAAATCCTTACATAGGATCATAGTCCAAAAAAAACTTTTCAACTTTTCAGAAGTTTTGGAAATAACTAAAAAATAGAAGACCAAAATTTGTTATATGGAAAAAAACTAAGAGACAACAACTCAACTACATATCAAGATCTATAGACTATACTATCATATTTATATCAATAAAAATAGATGTTGTCTAAAGAGACAAGGTCACCATTCCCGAATTCTTCAATAGATGGTATTTCATCCATTAATCCAATGGCCTTCTTTGAGAGAAAGTATGCATCACCATTGAACTCTATGTATTAATGTTTGAAAATAACATTATTAAAAGAAAAAATCAAACTTTTGACTCGGGTAATCCAGTGTTCCGATAATATCGAGTGCAATGAAGAGGATCCAATTTCCCAATGAATAATGCACTTTGAATCACTAACTACATGTAAAGAACTGATACCCCTTCTTTTTACAAACCATAACAATCCCCATAGAGAAAGACATTATGCTCTAGAGTTTGTTCCTTTGCCACCTTTGAAAGATAAAAGAACACATGATTTGTGTTAATCTTGAGGACCATTCCAGCCCCACATATCCCCAACTATTATGCTCCATCAAAATAACCCATGGGAAAACAAAAGGCTCATTCAAATAGTAGGGCCTTCCTTGATGACTTCAAAGCATCATTTTTTTTATATTTCCGAGAATAAGAAGAAACCTTAGTGTTGACTAGAATAGAGTTTTCCTTAATGTTTTGAAAAATGTAGCCATTTCTAGACTTCCATATTTCCCATGTGGTAAAAAAAATCAAGTTTGATATTTTCTTTGATGTAGAAACTTGTTTTTCATATTGTCTTCAAATAAATCAAAGTCCCAAGATATATGGAGATTGGAAGACTTGCAAAGCTCAACCCAAACTTCTTGAAAGAATAAACATCTACCAAACATATGATCCATCGATTCAAGTTCATATGTTATTTACAAATATATGGTATACTTTTTATTGAGTTTATGTGAATCATCACTTTATAGAAAATAATGTGTTATAGTACCATTTTTATACATAAAATAATTGAAAGTACGCAAAAAAATGTCTTCAAATATTTTTATTTTCTCAATTTTTTATAAATTCACCTAAACATGACTCATTTCAAAAAAAGTTTAAGATTTTCTTTTTAAATGTATATATTTTTCATTCTAACTAGCGTCTAAATGTTAAAAAAATGAAAATGTATATATATTTTCATTATAATTAGCTATTAAATGTTATTTTTTGTAAAATTTGAAAAAACTATTTTGGTCATAAAAATTATAGATTTTTTATTGATCAAGAAGTTTCAAAATATCAAAAAAACGGATCAAAATAAAAAATGGTGCTACCACTATACAAACTTTTCAAAACGGAGGTAAAAAAAACCACTAAAATTGACCCCTAAGAAAAACAAGAGTAATGTCGAGTTCTTGTCAAGTTGTATAACTTGTATGGCACTTCCAATTTAGGTGTTAGTGATTGTGGTGTATAGCTCAGACTTAGAGGTAGAAAAAGCTTCCATATTTGGATGGGGTGTGGAGATGTCACCAACACTACAGTGGAACTAATGGCACTATGGACTCTATTAAATTTTTTGTTTTTTATTAGCATTAACTCTTTACAGTTGTTGAGAGACTCTATAGTGATTGTGGATTTGACTTGACTTGTAGGTAGCCATCCTTAAACAACGGAAACTCATAATTTAGGCACTGCAAGTTGGATTGTATTGTATTTCCTGTAAACATATTTTTCATCAATTGAACTATGTTGTTGATGGTTTATCAAAGAAGACAATGGGGCTAAATGAAGGGATTCTCTATTATGAAGAACTCTTGGGTGGTTGAGTGCTCTCTAGCAGCATGATTGAGACATATTAAATCTCTTGTCATAGTCAATAGAAAGTGATAAAGTTTTGACTTTTGTTATTTTTTAATTTCAGTAAAGAATATTGTATAATGTTTCAGAATATGTAAACCATAATTGTTGTATGATTGAGATGATATCTTGAGAAAGTGACATGAGAATTGTTGTATGATTGAGATGATGACATCTGAGAAAGTGACGTGAGAAGATGACTTGAGAGAGTAGATTAGCATTCATAAAAGGTTAAGTCAATTGAGTAGTTGATATAGATAAGATTGTATAGTAAATAAGTTATTAACTAGAGGAAGAAGAAGGGTTTAGAAGAGACATGAAAGAAATTAATTGTGAAAGAAATTAATTGTGTCTAGATGAACGACATTATTTTTGTGTTTAGATCTATGCTTGATATTAACTGACCATTCTATAAATATGTATGATTTGTTAATAATGAAATCAACAAACAACACACTACATTGTGTGTAAATTGACCATTCTATAAATATGTATGATTTTCTAATAATGAAATCAACAAACAACACACTACATTGTGTGTAAACTGACCATTCTATAAATATGTATGACTTGCTAATAATGAAATCAACAAGCAACACACTACATTGTGTGTAAAATGTGTGTCTCTCTCCGGTAATGTTTTCTGTTATGGTATCAGAGCTTGAGGTATGGGATTTACTCCATCATGGAAGGGTGTAGGAGTAGAGTAGAGGTATGTCTGAGTTGTTGTGAGATTGTATTGTGATAGATAGAGATGTGTTGCTACTGAAGACAACAACCAGCAAGAGAAGAGTGTCTCTATGTGAAAAACAATGGTTAAAGATGCACATCGATGATAGAGAATGAATATATGTGAAGAGCTCCGGAGCTACCAATGTAGAGCAGCTGTCGCACGTGGAGAAAATAAAACCCAAGAGATCATTTAGTAGAGTAGGTTGCATGAAAAGGGAGTCACCCACCTTCCTTGTTAATAACATTTCAAGTTTTTGCAGAGATCAAGTTGTATAGAGGAGCCACCACCGGGAGAAATCCTAGTTGACATCAAGGAGATTGATTACACAATTGAGTACTATTGAGGAAAGTCATTGTTTGCAAGAAAATGCTATTCCATTTCTCTCTTGCATAATTAAAGTTTCCTATTGCGATTTGCATATTGTCATATCTTATGTTGACCAATGTGAAGAGGTAGCCACCGTGTTGGAGGATTCTCCCAACTAGTGATCAAATTTGAAGGGTGGGTCTTAATTTCAATTGGAAGGGTATTTATTCTTGGAGCCTTTCAAATATGAATATCAATATAAATAATTGTACTTCAAGTGACAATATAAATTAACTAAACCTTTTTACTAAAAAAATGCAAAAAAATAAATATGGTTCGTTTAAATTTTAACAATTTTTAAGAATTGAGCACTCCTCAATATTTACATGAAAAATAATATATTTTCATCAAAACTTATTTTGAACACATTAAGTTTTCATATGTGTATCATTACTTTTACATTTCAGTAACATAACAACTATTGTATTGTATTTTTTCTAGTTGAAGCACACTTCGTTATACACAAAAACTACTTAGACTATGTAATAACCATAATGGGGAATCCATGTGCAATCCAAGATTGAGATGCAAGAATGATAAGGATTGAGAACCTAAGAAAAAATAATACACAACTCAAAAAACATTAAAAAAAATTACCTACATACAAAGCAAGTTAGCAAAGCTAGCATAACCGGGGTGGGGGATCAAGTTTTTTTGTTGAACAATTGTAGTGAAATCATACAGGTATGGGATGGAGGGGAAATGGAATCAAGCCTAAGTCAGTTGAATCCTTGCAAATCACTGCACGTATGAGTCTCAATAATCCACCTTTTAAATTGAACCAAAATACCAAAAGAAGTTTATTAATGGCTAGATTTGAGAAAGTTCCTGGTGTGAGTAATTAAGGGCTCGTGGCTCTAAAACTTGTTGTGTTTTGCACAAGTCCACGATTCAGTGAATCCATAGTCACAGGTAGGAATTTAAGTTATTTAATGAAAAAAATTAATGTGTATACCTCTATGTCAAAACCGTTTTCCATGCTGATGCATGCCACTACCCTCTTTATTGTCTTACCAAAAGGAATGATAATGAGGAAGAAGACCTAAAATAATGGGCTTCACCTTCAAATAATGCCTTGCAATCACATTGGTAAGGAGTGATAAGAATATCACAACAATCCAACGTGTTAAATCTCAGCTGATAGTGTTAATCAAATACTTATATTGTAAATTTAATATAAGACTTACTTATAGTTGTCTCTTACTCTTTGTGTCTTGATACACTTATATTTTATGGTTGTCTCTGTACCTTGACCCAATTTGTATTATAAGGTGAGGATGTGCATGCATAATAATCCTTAGTAATGACTATGAGATGACGATTTAAAGGGAAGATGATGTAAAGGAAAGTATTTTTTATATGTATTTTGGTGGTGCTGAGGATAAATGTTGTGAGAAACCACAAATGTTTGGAAGGACGAAGCGAGATTACATCATGATCATGCCACCCATCAAATTGAAGACTATTCTTGAGCCAACAATTGTTTATTTTATTTTATTAATAACCATTGTTTCTCCATATCGTGTGCCCAATGACTCCTCTCTATAGCAATGCATAAATCGACATTTGCACGGTTTGTGATCCTATCTAGATTCCATTATTTGTATTTGCATGACATCGAGTGTTGTTTATAGTTGTCGTGATTTCATGATATTCATGCAAGAAATGAATTCTTGTAGAGGAGGACACATCAAAGTGGATTTTTGAATTTCATTTTGATGAAAAAAGAGTGAACATTGGTAGTGGGGTTCACATGGGTAGTAGGCACAAAGTTTTGAGCTCATTTCAGGCATAGTATTAGACTAGTAGTTGTTATTTTCTGTTATAGTCATAGTTCTTGATACATTGTCACACTTTAGATTGCAACCCAAAGTGACTCAGGAGTGAGAGTCACATCTCGATGGCTAGTACCTAGTAGTTATCAATGATTACTAGTCATCTTGCACGACTAAGCAGTGAGTGAATCACATGAGTGAGTTTTGATTATAATTTATCATATTTCCAATATTTTGAATGATGAGTTGAACTTTATAGCACAGGAATTTCAACATCTTGATAAATTTATATGGATGGGTAATTTCAAATGTCTCCCTTCTTTTGAAATGTTGATATAAATTACGCCCTTCTTAATTGGAAGAGTAAAATTCAGATTTTAAACTTTTTTGAAGGGCATTTTTAACTTTACACTTCTGGGAAGGGATAGTACCCTTCGGAAGGGTTAGGAAGGGTTCAATTTTGAACTCTACTCCCAACCCATCCATAGTGTGAGCATGCGTTTTAGGATCCATTAGTATCTCAACAAGAGAGATGAAATGAGCAAGAATATTAGTAAGATCAATGGCAAGTTAATCATTGTTAAAATGTAACCACTATTTAGAGTGGAAGGAAAGCCATTGTGTGTCATAGAAAGGAATCGACTATTGATTTGGACACGTCATATTATCCATCAGGTGAAGATAAAGCAACTGCCAAGGAATAGATGATCCCATCTATAGTAGGGAGTTTGTTGGATAGTATGGTGTCCTACCACAAAAAAATGGGCCCAATGGAAGACATCTAATGGTTGGAGGAACCATATGGTTGGCTTTTCATGTGAAAGAAGTCTCTGAAACCAATGAGGGATATGGATTGATGTGTTATAAAAATGTTGTTTTGTTTGCTTGTTGAAGCCATGGTGTGAAAGGAAGCTCGCAACTATTGATGAAATATGTTGAATGCATTCAATGGAGACGTTTACCTAAGTATAGTTTTGCTCATTTACAAGCCACATAATGTTTGAAGGTATATGTGTTTCATGTCATCAAAAAATAAATTTTTATTTAAAGTGGTGTCAAATCAAAGTAAGGAAATAACAAAAGGTGGTAAGTCAATGGGAAAAAGATATTGATGTGAAGTAATCTTCTTAGTGTAATAAGGATATGGTTCCACTTGGTCAAAGATAAAATATTAGCGGAAATTAAAACGCATGTCAAGTCAATAGCACGATTCACATATGTAAAGAGCCCTCCTAATCTAAGAGTATTTTCAAGATCAATCAAAATTAATGTCTTCAAAATGTGAACACAAACTTACAGTTGCGTAGAGCTCAATGAGAGATTTTTGACAACGTTCATTTTATGCAAAAAAGACTCCATAAATGAAAGTTATTCAGTTATGAACTTTCAGAAAAACATGTAATATGGAAAAAAGGGCCACGTGGCACACCCATAGGGTGTAATGTGGCATGCACAGTTGGAAGGTACACTCAATAGGTGGTGACATGGAATCTCCATAGCGGTACGCATGGCAATACGTGGTCGAGGATGATGACATGGATTGGTGATGTGGCATGACAACACGTGGACCAATTAGGCCCTACCAGGTGGTAGCCCTATTGGCACCGAGTTTCTCTATTTTCCAAATCTTTGTGAGTTGAGGAGGACTGAATCCCCAACCTCCTCACCGCCAAATTTTCCAGAACACTCAGTTATCAAGATACCCGTAACTTGGATCTTAACTGTATGGGTTGGAACCTATATTTTGTTGGAGTTTGTGCAACTTCAGAGGATATTATTATTGTATTCCTTATTGTACCTCCTAAGCAAGTTCAACTTGTTGTAATCAATCATGTAAACCCTAGAAAGAACAATGTAAACCTTGGGGTGAAAAGAAGCAAAAGAAAAGGATTAAAAAATATTATTAAAATATATTTTATTGACCCCCAAAACAAGTCATCCCTGTCATGGAAATAGTGAGTTTGACACTTGTAAAAATAGAGGGAAAGTTCACCTCATTATTCACACATTCACTAAAGTGAAATTCACATCACTCGGAGAGAAAAGTTTGCACTTGCTCGAGAAGAGGACTATTTTGGGGTTTCTCTCTTTGGAAAGTACTTACATATTTTCTCTCTCTCTTATTTGTACATAGTTCTCAGAATTATCATCTCTATACGAATGTTGTTGGGTTTTCTCCCATTTGGGTTTCATAGGATAAAAATTCTTGTGTTATTGTTTTGTGATTTGTCTTTGTTATAGTGATCCTTTTTTAAAATGCAATTAAGATAAACTACTATAATCTTGTGAAATTCTAACATGGTATCAAAGTAGTGCTGGAAGAAGCCATTCTTGGACATTGTCGGAACCCTGTCGAAACTAGGGTTTCTTCTTTAAAATCCTTTACTCGACCTTTTGGCATAAAAAGATCCTTGGGAATTTCACTCTAAGGAGGGCACATTTTTTAGTAAAGGCATAACTCAATGATGAGAATTTTCATTTTTTGACCTAATTCTAGAGCTGTAACAGAAATTAGGGTTTCAGTTTTATACCTACTTCCTCCACAGTTTTTTTCTCAAATCTACCTCCTTTTAACTCACCTTTTTAAGGCACATTCACCTCTGGAGTCAGATTTCCAAAACTCCAACTTTCATTTTTGACCAAGTCTATGCTAGGGTTTCAGATCTAGATCTATAGTCATGATGATTAGTGTGAAGGTTGAAGATCGTCTCGAAGGGGCTTCCAAATTCATTTCTTGTAAGTCGAGGGTTCTTCTTCTACTAGAAGAAAATGATATATTGACTTTTGTAAATACAAAGGTCCCAGAACCAGAAGCCGAAGAAGACAAACCTTGCTAGAAGAAAAATGATGCCAAAGTAAGAAGGATTTTGGTGGACTTAGTTAGAGACCACTTGGTTCCTAAAATATCAGAAAAGGAAACTTCTAGGAAGATGTTCAAGAATTTAAATAAGATATTTGAACATAGTATCATCAATGTAACTCTCACATTGAGGAATAAACTGTCAAATATGAAGATGACGAAGTCTAAAAATATTGCCTCATATTTCATGAGGATCAGCGAGCTCCAAGACAAGATAAATTCTAGTGGAGATAGGCTTGAACAAAAGGATCTTGTCATGACCACCTTAAATGGTCTCCCACCATCTTGGGATTCCTTCATCCAAACCATAAGTGGTCGAACCAAGATGCCCAAATTTGATAAGCTATGCAAAGAATGCACTTAGGAAGAGACAAGAATAGCAACACGACAAAGAATTCATGGCACTCAACCTAAGAAGAATCAAACATGTGTATCTCATGCTAGGAAGGGAAAGGGAAGGGGAAGGAAATTTTACAATCAAAGCACCAAGGTAGGAGATCAATTCCACCCCTAGAGCATAAGAAAGAGAAGAAGAATTTATCTTAGATACATTGCTAGCGGTTCAAGGCATATGGTCATTATACCAGTAATTGTTGAAGTTCAAAAAAAAGGAAGCATGAAGCTTCAACTGATGATGTTGATGAAGGAACTCCTCACAAGAAGGAAATGATTGATGATCGTTCAGATTTCTTCTTCTAAAAGGCATGATATGAAGATCCAAACTGTGATGATATTCCAGCAAAGGTACAAAGATCAGCGGACTTTGGTTGTGGAAGATTTTCTTTTCAACAAAGCAACCAAAAGATAAGTATTTGATCTTACATTCTCTAGTAGATTAGATCTGGTTACTTTTGATTTTTTTTACACATATCTACCTATCTAGATTCAGGTAGTAATTGAGGATGAGATTCCTTTATTAACAAGTAGGCTTATGTAGCATTTTCTATACACGTGATTGTTTAAATAGCATGTCATGCTGCACAACCCATCTAGGATGACAACTCCTTTATAACATACTTGGAGTAGTACACACTCTTAATGGTATTCTATAATGGAGACCATAAGCATCTAAATAAAGGCCTTATGTGTGTTGTGTCCAAGCGTTGACTAAAATTTCCTACATAGTTTGTTAATACATTGATTATGAAATATTTCTAACCATATGATGGGATTTGACTTGTAGGGAATGACATGATCTACAGAAGGGGCTACCCGAAAAGGAAGAGGATCTGATATGGAGATCGATGATGATGAAGAGATGAGATCATCTCCCCCTCTAGAAATTAAGAGTGATTCTGAAGAAATTAATGAACAGATCATTCCCATTGATCTAGTTGAGCTAGATGATGCTCCCACCGATACGGCAATAAGTCGAAAAATACTTAGATATGCACACAAAACTTTGCAGAATGCAGAGGGGCATGAAACCCCACATAGAGAAGATGGGTGTGTTGAACAATTAAAGGATATATTTATTTCTAGAGAGTTCTCTCAAAAAGAGGGAGTCGATTATGATGAGACTTTTTCTCCTATGGCTCAATATACTTCCATCAGATCGATCATTGTTATTTTCTTCTACTATGGGATGGAAATTTCATCAGATGGATGTCAAAAAAACCTTTCTCAATGGTATTATTGAGGAAGAAGTATATATTGAACAACCAAAAGGGTATGTCATCAATGGAAAGGATTCTCATGTATGCAATCTGAAAAAGGATTTATATGGACTCAAGCAAGCACCCCGTTCTTGGTATGGATGAATAGATGGATTCCTGGTCAGTCTGGTATTCACCAAGAGTGATGCAAACCCCAATATTTACTACAAGGTTGTATATAATGAGACACAATTTTTTGTACTATATGTTAATGACTTGTTTCTCACTGGAAATGAGAAATTTATCATGTGGTGTAAGAAGAAACTTTCCTCTAAGTTCAAAATGAAGGATCTTGGATTCATGATGCATTACTTCTTGATATTAGAAGTATGGAAGAGGAAGAAGGATATTTTACTAGGTCAAATAAATACACCATGAAGAGATTGAAAATGTTGGACTACAAGTCCATAACTACTCCGCTGGATGGAAATTTGAAGAAGATGAGGAATTTTTCTTTGGATTCAAATTTGATCCATCTAACTATGTATCACTAGGTTATTGAGTCCTTGATGTATCTGACAAACACTAGACCAAATATTTTCTTTGATGTGAATTCCCTCAGTTAGTTCATGTGTGAACCAAGGTATATTCACAATACTGGTGAAAAGCATGTGCTTAGATACTTATGTGGTACTATGGGATATGGTCTACAATATGATTCAGATTGTGACTTGAGATTGCAAGGTTTTATAGACTTAGCTTGGGCCGAGTGCACTGCAGATAAGAAGAGGACTTCGGAATGTTGTTATATTTTGGGTTCTGTAATAATTTTTTGGTGCAGTAGAAAGAAAAACTCAATAGCTCTCAGTACTATAGAGGCCATGTATATGGATGCTAGCACAATAGCCTGAGAAGCAGTTTGGCTTCATAAACTTCTTGCAAGTTTGTTTGTCCATATTCTAGAGCCAACTATGATTCACTGTGATAACCATAGATGTGTGCATATGTCAATGAATCTTGTATTTCACGACAAGTTGAAGCATATAGAGATTCAATATCAATTCATACATGATATGGCACATAAAGGTGCGGTTGAAATAAAATATATTCCGACAAATGACCAAAGTTGTAGATATTATCACCAAGCTTCTTCCCAAAGTAAAGTTTGAATACTTTCATGGAATACTTGAAGTAGAGGAGGATGTATCCCTCCTTGAGAGGAAGAGATGATTGGGAGATACCAACCATGATTTTTCCCATGAGGTGCCTCTGCTCATCTAGGTACTCAACCAGGTATGGGATAAATCCCATCGGCAGATGAGACAGACAGGTAGTATATGGATGAGTTCACACTGGTGTCTCGAATCATCTAGGTACTTAGCCAGGTATGGGAGAAATCCCATCAGTATATGAGTCAGATAAGTATTAGATGGATGTATGATTACATAGGTACCTCTACTCATTTAGGTTCTCATCTAGGTATGGGCGTATCCCATCAGCATATGAGATGAACATGTAGTAGATGGTCATGCACATTTTCTCATCTAGGTTCTCAAGCCAGGTATGGGAGGATCCCTTCGGCAATAGAGACAGACATGTAGAAGATGATACTACAAATAGTAAAATACATTCTCCTAGAAATCCTTGTAGAACTGATTCAAGACAACCTTCAATATATATAGAGATGATGGAGATAGTATAGATGTACAGATGAAACCCCGATGATTGTGATGCTGATGAAGACCGAAGAATACCCTCCTTGTTGAGAGGGAGTGTTGACGTTTGTGTAACTTTAGAAGATATTATTATTGTATTCCTTATTGTACCTCCTAAGGGAGTCGAACTTGTTGTAATCAATCATGTAAACCCTAGAAAGAACAATGTAAGCCTTTGGGTGAAAAGAAAGCGAAAGAAAATGAGAAAAAAAATTAATAAAATATATTTTATTGTCCCCCAAAATAATCCAACCCTATTAGGGAAATAGTCAGATTGACACTTGTATAAATAGAGGGAAATTTGACCTCATTATTCACATTCACTAAAGTGAAATTCCCATCACTGGGAGTGAGAAGTTCGCACTCGCTGGAGAAGAAGATTATTTTGTGGTTTTTGTATTTGGAAAGTACTTCCATATTTTCTCTCTCTTCTTTGTACATTGTTTTCATAATTATCATCTCTATACGAAGGTTGTTGTGTTTCCTCCCATTTGGATTTCCCAAGACAAAACTTCTTGTGTTATTTTTTTGTGCTTTGTCTTTCTTCTAGTGATATTTTTGTTAAATGCAATTAAGATATACTGCTATAATCTTGTGAAAATGTAACATATTTAAGTTTGCAAATTGTTTATAGTTGAAAAAGGGTCGGTCGAGGGCTAATCCCATGGCCCACAAATATTTGTAAATATTACCATATAATATCTTGTGCCAACAACCTTTGACAACAAACCATACATTTCATGCTAACCAAAAACGTGCAAGGAGAAGAGGTCCATGGGTTTGAACCCGTGACCTCCTCTGCCTTCGACAAATACCTTTGTCATTTCACCACAAGTGCCACATATCGTGGCATATGGAATTTAATGTTTTTAAATTTGATTTATGGTGGTTTTAGAACCCTATATGGGCGCAAACTCCCTTTGGCCTATTTTTAAAACCATATCCATATTTTTATATGGTTTGCAAACCATATATCTATCATATTTCATATTTTGGATTGTTTTTAACCAAGTTATTGTTACTGGATAAATCTACTCAGGCGGACTCAAGCCAGATCTCCCTAGTTCAAGTGGATCTAGAACAAATCAAGTACATAATACAATCTACTTTCCTAGATCAAATAGAGATGCAAGTTAACAAATAGATTGCTTGCCTGAGGTCTGCAAATCCTTTTCCTCTTTGTTGATCGAAGCTCCAGAAATTTCATATCTCAAGATGCAAAACCTTGTAGAGAATATGGAAACAAGCAAATAGTACAAGCATATCTATATATGAATTGATATAAGATAATAGTTAAGGAATAAATCTCTAAACATGATCAACACAACAAAATTTATGGAAAGATTTTATATTACTGTAATCAAGGGAAATGCATAGAATTACATAGGGAAAGAATGTCACAACCTAAGCCTTAACGTTGCAACCTTCCATCCAACAATCCAATCCAAGCCTCTAAAGAGTGATGGTATGCCTCCCAAATGATGAGATTTTTCCTCCCAAAGGATGATAGGGATCACCTAGAAATTCCACCAACAAAAGAGTACCATAGTCCTTCCTCCCTTCATAATGGAGAGAAGGTTCAAATTATAAGGATAAAGGGATATAAGAGGTTGAAGAATAAGAGGATAGGTCTAATGGATCCTCCCATTAGGTTAGGGAACTGAATTCCACCTCTCTTAGAAGCTAGAGATGACCCTCCACCTCATCTACCTTCAAGAGAGGCCTCAAAGATTCAAATTTTTCCCTCTAAACACCACTGGTGTACCTTATAGTAGGAGACAGAGCACCAAAGAGGAGATGGTGCACCTTGCATGAAGTGAAATATTGTCAGTGGCACACCCTATCAAGGCAAAAAGAGTGCCAGCAAGGGGCTGGTGCACCTTTCCTTAAGAGGAAGAGCTCCATCCTACTTAGAGGAGGAAAAAGGGCTAGGAACAACCTCACTTTTAATCCAGTTTAGCTAAGGGAAATTTATGGATTAGGCACAAGGTTGAAACATGTGTTGTACAAGATAATTCACCTAATAACCTAGGTTTGGGGGGTTACCAACATACTCATGACTTGCAGACAGTTTGACTCTAAAAGCACAGAATAGGAAATAGGAAAGTAGCAGGACTTACTTGTATTAAATGAAGGTTGATCCTTGCTATCTTCTTCCTCTCTGATCCACTTCCAAAGTCTCCAGGATAGTTCCTCTTTCACCTGTTAATAAACACTCTTCCAGACACAAGGCAATTCATATATATAGATGCAGGTTAGGCAAATCATATATCATATTAAAATGTAAAAATTTACCAATCCACAAGATATGAAACACATATGGAAGAAGTAATATCTTTATTAACAATAATAGAAAGAGTTTAGGTTACAACCCAATGTCTAAACAAGGACTCCTCTGTCACCAAAGGACTCTGAGTTTCTCTGCTCCAAAGATTTCTGTAAACAATCCACCAGCATAAATTTGCTCTCCAAGTATGAATATTCAACACCCTCCCCAAGGCCTCTATTTATATGGATGAAATGAGGCAGTTCTCGAAGGCTAGGGAGGTTTTGGCAGTTAAGAAGATTAAGTTAAATGAGTAAACTAATCTTCCATTAGCGCATGGTTTTATGTTTTAATGTTGAGGAAACCATTCGCAGTTCTGTAGTAGAGCAACCTGCGAATGATTCGCGACTCTATAGAAGAGCAACCCGCGAATACAAGGATTCGCGACTTGCTGTATAGGAGACTCGTGAATGATGCGCGAGTTGTCAATATAGAGAGTTACGAATACAACTCAACATGGAAAAATGGCAAAGTAACCAGCTGGGTGTATAGGGAATGTACTTCATCATAAACCAAGGTATAGTGAATATGGGCAACCTCAATCCATAAATGTCCTTTTGTGTGCCGACATGAGGGAGATCAGCACTCGAACGGAGAGGTGCCATTCAGGTGTATAATAGATGCCCCCTAATGTGTGAGGTCAGAGGGGAACGATGGCCGAAATACATTATAATAATTAACTGTGGAGAGAACTCAGAAATCCAGTGGAGCAGAAGGAGTACCTGAAACAAATACATAGTAATGTCATATACAAAGTTACATCTGAGGATGCTATGTTCAATTTACTGGAACTCTAGCTCCTTTACAATATTTGTGTACATCATATGATATGGGTAAAAAAAACCACGTATTTACAAAGGTGGAGCAAAGCCACAATACAATAATGATGAGTCTTCAAAGATCTGGAATCCGGATATAGAAATGGAACATTTCTTGCGCAACTTAGTTCATGAGTAAGGAACTAAGGTCTTCATAAAAGATCCCAAAGAACCAGTACAATCCAAGCCATGTGAATAAGGGTAAGATGAAGTCGAACATGGAAAGGATTCAACAGTTTGTCAACCAATAGATGATAATTGACAATTGAAGCAAAGGAGTTCACCAATGATGAAAGTGAATCCAAAGGTACCATCGTCAAAACTCTAGATCGTCGTCATCAGGAAGTACTGAAACAGAACCATACTGTGATAGGGAAGGCAATAGATCCTCCAACGGATCACAAGAGTGACTAGGAACTGGGCAAAAATAAGGGAGACACAAGTAAATGGATAACAGATATAACAGTGATGGGATCAGGTGATAAATCAGACATTAGGTATAATCCTTGAACAATGAGCACGACACAGAGATGACCCAAGGCAGCATACAACGGATAGATAGAACAACTAGACTTATCTGTCATGTAGGAGACATGAGCAGATTCCCCAGGTACAATGGACAAGAGGAGGAGTCAAAAACTCGAAGTGATAGCTGAACACAAGTGTATACTGGAACATGGATATCGAAAAGCAAAGAGTGCTGTGTTCAAGGATGACATGCTGCCATTACTGAAAACAAGAGAAAAATTCTTCCTTACCTTCCCTGTTAAGTTTTAATGAGTCCAGGAAAGCCAACTCGGTTCCCTCTTCATTGTTTAACAAGCTTGAAGAGATGGGAAAATAATGCTTGATACACTGATCCATGGATTTAATGAGCCTGAACTAGTACAGGCTCATGCGGTATTTTCACATTTAGAGAGTCTGAAAATGCCAAAGAAGACTCCAGGGGGTCCTTTTTCGTCCAATTTAGTCTCTTGAGGCCGAAAAAGTATAAAACAAACCACAAAAGAACTCTCTTAACTTCCGAAGAAGAAATGGTGAACCTTTTTCGTACTTAGTCGGGAAGGTCCGAAAAAGGTTAAATTACCACCTACCCAACGCTCCTTCCATAACAGCATAAAATAGCTTGAGTTTTACGAGTGTGAAGGAAAGCAAGATCACTCGGAAAGATCCATTTGGTTACGAGAAATGGGGCTTACAACAATAAACTCGTTGCTTTGTTCTTGAGTGTTTAACGAGCATGACAAAGACACAAAGTACACTCGGAATCTTTTTCATTTTTGGGTCCAGAGCACGAAAAAGAGAAAACTAAGCTCCAACCGAGTGTTCCTTTTCCGTAAATTTAGTCCCTCAGGTCCGGAAAAGTGATAAACCTATACCTGAGAATACTCTTCTCAATTTCGAAGAAAAGAGAGTGATCCTTTCTCGTATTATTCCGCATGGTCCGAGAAAGAGATAACCTACCACCAATGCGGATGCCCGTTCACATATTCTTAACGAGCTTGAACGGACGAGATAACTCAGCAGTCAAGTCTGTTTTGAAGGAGTCAGACCTGGGCCTAAAGAAACTCCATAAGGGCGGGGAGTCCTATAAAGGGATAGCTTGTAAAGAGAGATTCATAAGAAGCTCTATTTGGCATGAAAAATAGCTATTAGGAAACCCCTGGGCCTGAAACAGTGATGGAAATGAGTATCAAAGGATGGCAATGGCATATAAGAATGATACTCATGAAAAGGGATCCTAGCCACGGAAGAACAATGGTAGAGACAAGGGACTAATGGCTTAAAATACCATAGTCCGTGGCAAAAAATGTTGAGTACTAAGGTTAATGTGGAGTGATAAGATGCCAACAAGTGTTGGAATGAGCAAAAACCACCCTATAGAAGCATCAACACTTTGTAAAAGTAGGTAAACCTGTTCCAAGGCACAAAAGGGGTAATATTAACAATGAACATTTCAAACTATAGAGAAAGACCCATTTTACGAAATATTTTTTCTATTAATAGTTTGAAAATCAAATCATTTCTTACCATTTGCACTTTTTGAGCCAAAAAAGGAAAGTTTACCCTCTATCTTTGATTACTTGCCGTGGACAATTGGACCGTCGGAATTCAGATTCATCAGCTTCAGGTAACTCTACACCCTGAGCTCTTCATTTTCATCCAAACAAATTTTAAAATTGATGGTCAATTCAATTTATTTCATCAACATAAAAGATAGAAAAATGTATTCGCGGGTTGCTACGCATGAAAGCCGCGAATACGCGTTTCATGCGCGACTTGCTGCATAGGAAAGTCGTGAATGACTCGTGACTTGTCCCAATGGACAGTCGCGCATGCTGCGCAAAGGATAAAAACTTTAAAAATGGTCAAAATTTTTAAAGTTTTATGGTGAAATACTGAATTAAACTATGTTTATTTGTCAGGGAAAACATGGTGCTGGAGTGGAGGGAGAGGGAACATGAGATGATGGACCAAGTGGCTCTCCAAATCCCGCCAACCATCCAAGCATTGCGGAATAGTGGGCTGCTCAAGTTCTTTTGCACATCACCTATGCGGGCCAATGTCGACATATTAGAGTTCTTAGTCGATTACTGGGACCATGACCTGGGGATGTTCAATATCCAGGGTGAGACTTTGGAGCTTACCACACAGGACATCTATTTCATAACCGGGTTATCACATCGGGGAGCACCGGTGAACCTGGAGGGCACTGGCAGGGGTGGGGAACCCTTGAGTGTCCAGAACTATGTCGATGTATTCTGCAGGCCGGGTACTCAAAAGAAGGGCAGCAGGGTTCTCATAGCAGTTATTCAAGATCTTGCATTACAGGTATTATCCAGTACTATAGTGAGACTTTCAGGGTCGGCAGGATTACACATGGCCACCAGGACTCAGATGAGAGTGGCGGTGGACTGCTTTAGAGGCACACTCTTTGATTGGTGTACAGGGATTTCCCCCATCACGAGGAGGCAATTATCCGACTGTAGGAAGGGGAGGTAGAATAACTTTGGCTATGCTAGTATATTGGTAGTGTTCTTCTTTGAGAGGGTGCTAGCTATGACCCCTGCGATACCCTTACAGGTCCGTCATCCATGACAGCCGAGGCTGAGCCGGTGGGGAGATATCTTCCTCCGTCAAGGAGGAGGGGATGTAGTACAGAGCATGTATGACGATGATTTCTATTCATGGTGGGAACGACAGGTGTCGGCGTTGGAGCAGTTTCCATACGCCGGGTTAGATTTCCGAGGTGATCCAGACCTAGTCCTCCCTCCAGGAGGAGCATGGGGAGAGATGGGTAAGTCATTTTTTATTTTTTATCATTATCAAATTTTTATGGATTTTCAAATGATAGGATATATACATATGCACAAGTCTAACCCTACTCATGTGTCAAAATGCAGATATTGGACCAGTCCGCCCTGTAGGGCACCCACGTACCTTCGTACGTCCTGTTGCAGGGGGAGACCCAGGATTGGTCACGGTACTCGAGGCGAAGCTAGGCAGGCTGACCGAGCGAGTACCTACGATATGGATAGAGCATCTCCCTGTAGCTATGCAGGAGTTCGTAGTTGGGGTTCCACCAGCCTGGCTACGTCTTTTTAGACGGGTAGCCAGAGTAGTATGTGTATATAGAGATGCAGTGGAGGCTGCCGAAGCCGAGGAGGCTGAGGAAGCCAGGGGGCATAGAGATCACGGGGACCAAGGAGGTCCTAGTGGCCACGACGGACAGTCTTAGTGCTAGGGCATTTTGATGGATGTTGATCCACTTTTTGTATATTTTGTACATGACGGGATCTATGGATCAGACTTGACCTATCCTATGTATGAACATATATTTACATATATATATATATATTTGTGTTTGGTTGTCAGCTTATTTACAAATGTTTCTTATGTATTTGCTGTATATTTTATGGAATGTGTGTGAGATGCCAGTCCAAAATATAGTTAGCATATGCATCAGTTAATGAATTTTGGTTTCGTGGAATGTGATTAAAAGTAATAACTTCAAAATGTCTTTCCAGTAAATTTATTTGCATGAACTGACGTAAAAATGTAGGATGACGCCCCTGGTAAGCTCGATTGAGCTGGGAAACAACCAATTGAGAATCCAAACGGACTTCAAGCTGGGTGATGCCTCGTGACAAGGCATCCCATAGGAGCTCAATGACAGCCCTATACTCAGCAACATTATTGGAAGCAGGACCTAGACAAGTGCCACCCGCGGCAACAAGCTGTCCTGAGGGGGAGTACATAACCCATGTTGCCGAAGCCAGGTTACAAGTGTGACGGCTAGCGCCATCAGCAAAACCTACATACATCTCGGAAGACATCTGCAACAACCAGCAGATAGTATAAAAAATAAAACTGACAACCTAACGTACATAAAAATACATACATTAAAATACAAGAAAAAGTGCTAAGCCTAAGCATAGTACTTCTTCAGGTAGAGCCCATTTCTAGGCTCAGGCAGCTTATTCCCATCATAATCCACTAATTTATATGCGCCTTTACTCAAAACTTTAGACACAACATAGGGTCCCAACCAGATAGCCTTGAATTTTCCTGCCCCCAGAGGCTCTTTATCTTGGTCCCAGAGCAAGACAAGTTCCCCCTCAGAGAAAACCCGAGGTTTGACCGTTTTATCATATTGAGATTTAACCCTATTCTTATGAGCCTGATTTGCAATCAACGCATCTCTACGTTGTTCATCAAGGTGTTCTAAATGGAGCAATCGTTCTTCAAGCTCAGTTGTGTCAGGTAGCACATGAATAGCTATCTGCAAGGATGGGATTTCGCATTCAATCGGCGTAATAGCTTCCACCACGTGAACGAGTTGGAAGGGGGAAAAACCCGTAGCAGTTTTGATGTTGGTTCGATAAGCCCAAAGAGAAGGATATAACATGATGTGCCAATTTGAATGGGCTGCATCAATAGTACGTTTAAGTATAGTTTTTAAAGTTTTGTTTACAGCCTCAACCTGACCATTTGCTTGCGGATAATAAGGAGAAGAATGTTCTTGTCGAAATCCGAGCATGGTGGTCAGCTCTGTCATCATGTGATTTTGGAAATGACTACCATGGTCAGTGACAATCACTTTGGGAATACCAAACCTAGCAATAATCTGATTAAACATGAAGTAAGCTGTCGTTTCCCCATTGTCTTTGAAAGTAGGCATTGCCTCTGCCCATTTTGTGAAATAGTCGACAGCGACAATGATGTATTTGTTCCCCCCAGCCGAGGCTGGGTTGCATGTCATATAATCGATCCCCCACTTCATGAAGGGGCCTACCAAGACGACGGGAAACAAGGGAGCAGGATGTGACCGCATTTTTCTGGTGTACAGCTGACATGGATGACAGCGTTTTATAGCTTCCACACAATCTTTAAAGATGGTGGGCCAGAAATACCTGGCACGTAATATCTTTTGGGCCGTTTCTAACCTAGATAAATGACCCCCACATGCTCCGCTATGGGAATCATTTAGGACAATCTCCGCTTCCTCATGAGTAAGGCAGTGACGCAAGACATAATCTACCCCTCTTCGATATAATGTATCTCCTATTAGCATGAAGGCGTAACTTGCGTCGGTCTTCCCTAGAGTAAGTGGTAGGATACTTCAAAGTTTGGAGATATATGAGAATATCTCTGTACCAAGGATCAGAGGTTGATATAAGGAAGATGTGCTAATATGTGAATGAGTCATCTTGAACCACTACATCTTCTTCCATAGGGAATTCTGCTATAAGCTCCGCAAAAACTAAGGACTTTTTGGATTTAGCGGATTGGAAAACCAAGTCAAACTCTTGGAGAATGACTATCCACTTATTGAATTTTCCCCCAAAAATCCATCGGGATAAAACATATTGGAAAGGGTTTACATCTGGCACTACAGTAGTGGTCCTCAGTAAAATGTAGTGCTGTAACCTCTGTACAGCATAAACAGTCGCTAAGGCTAACTTCTCGACGTGGGAGTACTTAAGCTCAGGCTCAACCAGAGCGCGGCTAAGATAATAGACAACACGCTCAATGAGCTTGTCATCATCCTGAACTAGCACTACCCTAATGGTAGACTCCGACGCAGCCAGATATAATAAAAAATCCCTAGAGTAATCTGGCGGGCGTAATAAAGGAGCCGACAACAAAGCTTTCTTTAATGCCTCAAACGCAAGTTGTGTAGTTTCATCCCATAAAAATGGGGTGTCCTATTTAAGCAGGCGCATGAAACCTTTTGTGATCTTGGCATAATTAACGATAAAACGTCGAAGGAAGTTAGACTTTCCTTGTAGACTCTGAAGTTTCCTAAGTGAACGAGGAGGAGGCAGATTTACAATGGCCTCGACTTTTAAGGGATCCACCTGTATACCCCTACTGGAGACAATGAATCCAAGCAATCTACCTGATTCGACGCAGAAAACACACTTGTGGGGATTCAAGCGAATTTTATAGTATCTGCATCTCTCAAAAATCAACCGTAAATGATCTGGATGCTGGATCCTCTTGCGAGAATGAGCAGGCAGATCATCCAGGTAAGGCTCGACAATGGCTTTTATATCGTGAAAAGCAAAGTTCATGGCTCATTGAAAGGTTGCCCCTGCATTTTTCAATCCAAAGGGCATTTTTCTATACGCGAATGTGCCCCAAGGGCAAATAAAAGAAGTTTTATGCTGGTCTTCTGGTTTGATTTGGATTTGATTGTAGCCGGAGAAACCATCCATAAACGAGAATACCTCACTACCTGCACATGCATCTATGATTTGATCAATAAATGGTGTAGGGTAGTTGTCCTTGGGACAGGCTTTGTTAAGGTCTCGAAAGTCCGTACAAACGTGAATAGTCCCTTGCTTTTTATCAACAGGAACTGGGTTGGACACCCACTCAGTCAAAGTGATGGGATATATAAAACCTGCTTTCAACAGCTTTTCTACCTCTGCCTTCACAGCCGCCGCTTTACGCGGGTTCACGGGTCGTAATTTTTGCCGAACCGGCTTAGCATCAGGATAGGTTGGGATCTCATGTTGAACAATAGATGGACCAATGCCTGGCATCTCCTCATATGACCAGGCAAAGATATCGCGAAATTCCTTGAAAAGGGCAGTATAATTGGGAATATCCTCCGGAGAGCAATTTGCACCTATATAGATATTTTCCACGACATCTGGTTTTACAGAGATGTTGATTGGTATAGTAGCGGACATGTTTTCCATATTCCCCTCGGCAAACACTCCTTCCCTAGGTAAAGGGTTGACAGGTGTATCAACATCATCCGACCGTCTCACATGAAACTCTTGGTTTTCTATCTTACTTAGCTCTGGAAGGAAATAAGATCGGTGATGAAGATCCTCACATATCTTATCACGTGGACACATAGCTTCCAGAATAGCTTCATCGAAAGGTAAAACAATGTCTAAGCAATCTATGGAATGTAAAGAGTTTCCTCCCATGCAGGCATATAAACTTCTTCTAGATCATCCGAGACTGTAAGAGGATCTGGAATGGGATCTACATTGGTTTGGGTAATAGCTTGATATGCCACTTCCACTGCAGATAAGGGCACTTCCGGTTCCTGAGGGGTTGGGAGGACCCAAGGATCAGACCTATCGACCACCGAATCAATGGACTTCCCTACAGTAGTAGAACCAATATAAAGGACTGGAGCTAGAATATCGAATGTGCCCATCAATGATGCGTATAGTCCAACCCCCAAGCTCTGTGCAGCAGGTTTGGCCTGATCAACCAATGGCACAGTGGAATATTTAGACTCTAAGCGGCCTTTTAGAGTAAAATCAAGTTGGTCAACAGTGACCAGCTTGCCCTCATGTGGAAAAACCATGACACGAAAGACAACAGATGCAATAGAAGATGTGATTGTAGTCCAATGGAGCATCAATCACTTTGACTTCAATAGAGACTGCTTTTCCAGCCAACTTAATCTCGAAAGCTGGTAGGATACCATGTGGACGGAAAGACCTTCCATCAAAAGCAGTAAGTAAAGTGGTTGATGGGACCAGCTCTGGGGATCCGAGAGCTTTCCAACAGGCCAGGGACATAACACAAGTAGAGGCGCCCTCATCAACAACCGCTCGTCCAATGGTCTTACCACCATGGACAACATCTATCGATAAAGATACATGATAAGGGAGGCGAATTTTGACATCAGAGAGATTAAATTTCGCTAAGAGACTCGAAGAGTCCATGCTACCTAGAGCTGCTAAGAGGGCATTCCGCTGAGCGGGACAACTCTGTAGCACCTCCAAAGCTGACATTGCACAAGGAGTCTGGGCCAAGTCTTCAACCACAGAGTAGTTAGAAGCAGCTCAGGCATTTGGGTTATGCAAAGTCTTCTTAAAGATACCTTTGGGTATCTTTGGCATTATTTCCGCAGGTTTCTCTATAGTGAGAGGGTTGGAAGGTTCACCTACAGCTTTACCCTTCTCATCAGTCTCTTTCTCATAGTTCTTGTTCCTGGTTTGTAACAAAGTTGAGGATCGTACCATGTTGATATAATTAGGTTCAGGAGCAGTTTGACTCCCCCCTGCTACAGTAGAAGCTGAAGAAGAATTCTTCCCTTGGGGAAATGGATCCTTTAGGACAGCCGACGGTTGTGTTTGTAACAGCTTCTGAGCTTGTTCCATGAGGGGACAAAGATGAGTAAGATGGTCCCCTTGGCACAACTTACAAGGGAACTTGATTTTCTTCTTTTCCTTTTTGCCCCCATCAGCATTGTTCGAGGGCTTTGGCTTGTTTTGATTTTGGTTTCCCTCTCCCTTTTTACCTTTCTTCTTTTTCCCGCCGGGCTGCTGATTGCCCTTCGAAGAGGTTTGTGCAAAAACATTTGCACTTTGGGAGGAGGGGGCAGCCTTTGCTGTCTCCACCGTAGACTGTTTGACAGACAATTGGTGAAGTTGTTTTGTCAAAGACTCTACAGTGGGAGAGTTTACGGACCCAACCACACCATCAGCATGGGGTCCAGGCTTAGTTTTCTCGGCCTCATGTGAAGGCCTTTGTGCCTCAGGGATAATTTCATATAGAATCCCAGACTGTGAATAAATCAAGTCCAACTGCTGGGCCCTGAGTATGGCTTCTTCCTCACTAGTCACTCATGATGTGGAAACATCCTTAGATATATAGGGCAATAAATATTTAAGGAACCATTCTAATAGAAATTCAGGAGGGATGGTAGCTTTGATGAGACTCTTTCGCCTCCTCCACTCTTGGATATGATCCGAGATGTGGGTTGCCTTGTTTTGTCTGAAAGTGGACAACAAATCCGTTCCGAAGTCGTAACAAACCGAAAGCTGAAAGTGACTAAGGAAAGCACTAGCTAGGTCCCAGAAGCTACTAAAAGTAGCAGAAGGCAGCTCAATGTACCATTTTGCTGCACTGCTCGTGAAGGTCCTTTGGAACAGCCTCAGTCTCACTGAATCTTCATTCAATGAGTTGGAAGAACACCATAGATGGAAGGTGGTGGCATGTGCCCCAGGATCTTCACCAGCCTTACCTTCGAACTTAGGGATGTCTGAGGGAAGTTTGGTGGGAACAGGTGGCCACAAGGGGTCATGCCTCACCAGATCGTTCATCAATTTTGATAAGTCTGGCAAGTTCAAAGTTGCCAGGAAAGGAAGCTTTGGCCTAGCCGGTGTACTAGATGTACTAGCTTGGGGATTAGAGGGACTTGCCCTCGATCGCCCATAAGTAAAGGTGGGGTTGCCCCCAGACACTGGTTGTGAAATGGGAAGGTTGCTTTGGAATGGATTCCATCCGTAAGCCACCGAATTTTGGGTGGGAGGTGCAGTGTAAGTGGTTCGGGCCGTCCCCATAGAAATTGAGGTCTGAAAGACTGGAGCATGTATCCCTCCACTAAACAAAGAGAAGGGAGAGCTCGTGTATGGCACCGAAATAGGGGTTTGGTAGCTTTTCCCGTAAGAGGTGTTGCTCCGAAACTGCACTCCCACATATGAAGGAGGTGGACCTACGTATGGACTGGATGGGGGTATGTGCCCCCCATTCCAAGGGAATCCTTAGACAAAGGCCGAGGATCCCACTGGACCACTATGGGTAGTGTAAGGGAAGGAAGAAGGAATTGTAGGCATACTAGGAATCCCAGTAGCCATATCACTAGACATACTTTCTATGTTCGAGTAAACCGGTGGTTGGACCACCCGGCTTGCTGGAGTTAAGGGTGTGGAAGGTAAACTAGATCTAGGGGTACTAACCGGGGGAGGTAGTACCCCTTCAACCGGAAGGGTTGAGGTGAAAACAAATGAACTTTCTCCCTCATAAGACATAGCTCTACCTACAGGTACACCTAGCACTGGTGAGCTAAAAGGCCTAACCTGCACGATCACTGGATCGTTCAGATCAGTCAAGGGGGTATTATAATTTCTTGCAAACTCGTCAGCTTGCAATTCCTCTATCTCGACTGTGTCAAAGTTAAAGCGGTTAGCTATTAATTCCGGTTCACCAAGAACCTCACTTACTCCTACTGGTTCAAAAGAACCACCCGTGCTTAATCTCCGCCTTTGGGGTAAAGGTGGAGGTTCCAGTGGTATGAGAGGAGGAAGGTTTCTCAACCTTCTTGACCTTCTATTCAGTTGGTCCTCCAGAATTAAGACTTTAAAAAATCACACCCTAAGGCCAACTAAACATAAGCAGATCCACAGAGCATACACTAAAAAGATCCTATAGTCTCAAGCAATCAAAACAGGCTATAAAGGTATGCTTTCCCAAAGAAAGCTGATGAACAGTTACTTGGCGTCCTTGAGGGGTTCTTAGGCACAAGCGGAGGAATCACCCAACCGCCCTCCTACACTTTCCACAAGGGTTACCTTCCAAGTCCGTTCAAGGTGAACCAGAAATAACCTTCTCGTTTACCTGGGTATGAGTCCTAAAAAGTCAAGAGACTAAGGCTACCTTGACAATACCTACTGTCTGGGGGGACAGTCGTCAACCGAACTCGTACGCATGCGTAGGGTCGCTGAGCCTGAAACTCTGTCTAGGACAGAATTCCCAGATGCGTAAAAGTCCTGGTTTACGCTTTGACAAGGATTCGGGGGGGTATCCCCTCTGTCCAAGCCTCCACGCGGCCTAGTGCTTAACTCCCGTTTGAGAGGAGCTTCCCAGATACAGCGGTAGAACCAATGATTTACCTAATGAATGGTCCACTACGTCTGAGTTTATAATTTGTGGGAAGTTTACACTCCCTAGCCCACAAATCTAGCCTAAGCTAGTAGGTGAAAGGCCCTAAAAATAAAAACTTACTAATAAATTTTAAATTTATGCGTTAATTTTAAGGGTTGTTTTTTACTCAAAGGAAGTGGAAGTGATGGACTGTATGGTGTTTTGACTCAGCAGAAAATAAATGAAAGTAAAAGTGCATTTAAAGCAAACTAACACTATAAAATAAACTTCTTTTCATTTTTTCAGATATGTATTGATGAATTAACAGCACTTAATAAGAGAAACTAGCCTATGTTTTTGTATTTTTCTGAGATAATATTTTTAAAACTGAAACAAGCACTACTTTATGCAAAAATTACAATGCAAAAGATTAACTATGTTTTGTTTTTCACTTTAAAAAATGCTCAAAAAAAAAGTACTATGCATTTACAATGCACTACTTGAGTAAACTTGACACTTATGGACTGTATAAAACTACAAACTGAAGTAGACAGGCAAACAGGACCAAAAGACCAGCAAGAAAAGCAGGCTAGGACCCTAGCTTGGGTGCAAGCATTGACACAAAATCAAAGCAGACTTTAAACAGGCAAGTGCAAACCAATAACTGACAGAAATCAGACTGGAAAGACAGAGTCTAAGACCCTGATCACTGATCTAGACTCAGGCACTTTCACCAACAACCCAAACAAGCCAAAAAACTTCAAGATGCAAACAGTAAATAAAACAAGTAAAAAAGAACTCAAGGGCTTTCAAAAGCACTAAGATGTGATCACCTGATACATTCAAACAACTCTACAGCACTCTTAAAGAAAATCTTCTCAGAAAACAGGGCTTGTAACAGGAAAAAGAACAAGCAAACTTTCACACAGAAATCCCAGTTTCCAGGAGTACTCGCGACTGTCAAACAGTGCAAGTCGCGAATGATTCGCGACTGTTTAGTGGAACAACCCGTGAATGCAACTCAAAATTCGCAACTGTCCAGAAGGACAACCCGCGAATGGGTATAAAAAAATTTCAAACACAGAGAAAAAGAACCCAGACTTTCAAATGCTGAAGTAATTAAGAAGCAGGATAAAAATCACATGCAGACTTCAAGCAAACACTGGTCAAGAAACAGAAAAATACCTAAAGCAGACTAGGCTTCCCCAGTGGAGTCGCCAGTTCTGTTGTACAGGATAATTCACCTAATAACCTAGGTCTAGGGGGTTACCAACATACTCATGACTTGCAGACAGTTTGACTCTAAAAGCACAGAATAGGAAATAGGAAAGTAGTAGGACTTACTTGTATTAAACGAAGGTTGATCCTTGCTATCTTCTTCCTCTCTGATCCACTTCCAAAGTCTCCAGGATAGTACCTCTTTCACCTATTAATAAACACTCTTCCAGATACAAGGAAATTCATATATATAGATGCAGGTTAGGCAAATCATATATCATATTAAAATGTAAACATTTACCAATCCACAAGATATGAAACACATATGGAAGAAGTAATATCTTTATTAACAATAATAGAAAGAGTTTAGGTTACAATCCGATGTCTGAACAAGGACTCCTCTGTCACCAAAGGACTCTGAGTTTCTCTGCTCCAAAGATTTCTGTAAACAATCCACTAGCATAACTTTGCTCTCCAAGTATGAATATTCAATACCCTCCCCAAGGCCTCTATTTATATGGATGAAATGAGGCAGTTCTCGAAGGCTAGGGAGGTTGTGGCAGTTAAGAAGATTAAGTTAAATGAGTAAACTAATCTTCCATTAGCGCGTGGTTTTATGTTTTAATGTTGAGGAAACCATTCGCGGGTCTGTAGTAGAGCAACCCACAGATGATTCACGACTCTATAGAAGAGCAACCCGCGAATACAAGGATTCGTGACTTGCTGTATAGGAGACTCGCGAATGATGCGCGGGTTGTCAATATAGAGAGTCGCGAATACAACTCAACATGGCAAAATGGCAAAGTAACCAGCTGGGTGTATAGGGAATGTACTTCATCATAAACCAAGGTATAATGAATATGGGCAACCTCAATCCATAAATGTCCTTTTGTGTGCCGACATGAGGGAGATCAGCACTCGGACGGAGAGGTGCCATTCAGGTGTATAACAACATGGCTCAAGATGATGAGATTTTGGTGTAACAAAATGTCCCCCAAAGCATGAAGTTATAGGAATGTGATAGGTGAATTCTTTGCGAAGTGAAGAAATCGAAGGCAAGGATTTTGGTTGGAAGTTGTTGTAGTACAACTGACTCAAATCTCACATAATTCTTAACATGGTTGCCAACCAATACATTGCAGATCCATGGTAGTAGAGACCGACTAAAGACAATCATGACTACTAGACACAAATGTAGATCCTTGATGAGAGGATAACATAGCCATGACCAATACAAAGTGAATCCATGTAATATGACTCAAACAAACTCCATTGCAACTTGGGAAAGATACCAGTAAAGCTAGGGTATTCAAGTTGAACCCGCAATAATACGAATCTAACCATGTGATTACAATGTATTCACGTCGAAAATGGTAGAAACCACTTGTTTACCAATCATTAATGTACATTGTTAACGAGTGTGAGGGAGATCACCATTGATGTCAATGATTCCCAAGGTATCTCAGTACATTTCACCAAGTGTGAATAAAGGACTTAGAGTCGAACACTCAGTAGAATATTCCAATCAGTAGGTCATTGATGGAAACCTACTGTTGAAAATGAAGAAACCTGTCATTGAGGCATGTAGGCTTCAAGGTACTTGAATTGGTTTCTATGTCTAATTCCAGGATGAAGTTTTGAAGTCGATAGGAATAGACTCATCAAAGGAGGGCCATGATGAATCCCCCATAATCGACACGAAACATGATCATATATTTTTAGAGCAAACTGGACAGTACAGTGATGTACGAAACTGACTTAGAGATGACCAACATGATAGAAGGTGAGCTGAATGCAGATAGTGATGTCCAAATTTCTCTTGCACATGGGCATGGCATGACTTGGTAGTACTGACTTTGACGAGAATGATACCAATCCCCCAATGCAACTGATGGTGAGAGCATTCTTAGACAATTCAAACGAGCAAGAATACACAAGGAATCAATAGGACTTGAAGACAAACGTATTACCCAAGTACTGAATGCATATGAAAATGAAGCTATGGTTGTCAAACAACTGAACCCTGTCATGATGTTCGGAATCGAGATACATGGCAAGTGAAGGGGAAGGAACCACAAGAACATGCGGGACATTCAAGGAATTCTAATGACTAGGAGTCATATGATGATTACGTTTAACAAAAAAAGTTTATCAATGGTCATAATCTTCCCATCACGAGGAAAATACATCACTCGAAAGAGTGTGGACACTACATATTTCATGGTGTAAACATAATCTCTCCCAAAGAGCAGATTAAAATCTAAGGGACCTTGGACTACCATGACATCAATGCAAATAGTTTTAGGCTCCTAAAGTGGTAGCCAAATGAATAAGGATCCCTAAAGGTGCAGTAGGCCTTTGATTAAAAGTAGTATCTGTCGATGGCTGAGACAAGCTGAGGATAACCTATGGATTTCCAAGTAGTAGAGGATAGAATGACAACAGAATCCCCTTTCGATCAACATAGTGTGGAGTATGCTCTTAGCAGTAACTCTTAAAGATATATGGAAAGGAACACTCGAATGAAGACAATATTATGTTAGATTACTCCAGTCAAAGAAAATAAACTCATTACTTGGAAAGGGTTCTGTCAAAAGAGGAGAAAATTCCTCTTGCGTAGAACAATCGGAACAAACTATGGAAACATCACCAGGTTTCATTTCACTCTCAACTGGAAGAGAGGTAGAAGATGAATACTGTTTCTAAGAGACTACATCAATCTTAACACTCTTTGATGGAAGAGTGGGATTTGGTGGAGATGACATTGACTCCACCACTTTAACATCACTCTCCAAAGGAAGAGTGGGATGGAATATATGTTCTTCACTCTCTAAAGAAAGAGTGGGATCGACCGAGAATGGAACTAGATCGACCACTTTATCAACCAATGGGATGTCAAGGGACAACTTGTGTTAACCTGTTGGAAGCTATTTCTGAGGAAAAATAATATCTTCCAACAACTTTGAAGCGTAATTAAGGTGCATGTCATTACATAGAAAGCAAGGATATCTAACCTTTCCTTTTTAACTCTTAACCACAGAGTCACTGGTTGACAGGGTATCATCAGTATGATGACCAGAGACTGATGACATCGGGTGTTGGGAAGCCTCAAACCACACTTCTAAAACCTGAGACAAAACATGACAATCTTTTATAATGTTTCACCCTTGGAAAGTCTACAAGGGAACTTGGAATTATAAGGTGTTCTTGTGGGAAAATCAACATTCTAAGCACTGTGATCAATGGCTGATGAGCTTCCAACATGACGATCATAGGTTGGAGTTGTGACCTTCTTCCTAGTGTTCTTCTGCTTATCCTTCATTTTCATCTTCTTGTTACCCACCCATTTACTAACATCATAGTTTTCCACAAGTGAAAAGGAAGAAAGGGAAGTTGATTCAACATTCAAGAAAGAAAGAGAAGTATTAACACAAGATCGATGCTCATGGGGTCAAGGACTATGATTCAACACAAAAGGTGCATTTGGTATAACGATATTGGAGAATAAACATATAGGTAATCCTATAGTCCATATGGGAAGACTCAATGTGGCAATAAAAGGAGGATCAATAGCTCCACCAGGGGGAGAAACAAAAGACATGCCCTAAAAAGGGGTCTCTTGGTTGGAAGTCCCAGGAGGGTCTTCCATATCTAAACTTTCTAAGAATATCTGAAGTACCACACAAATCAAACACTACTCAAGTATAAAAGCAACAAGAAAACTGTATGAATAGGAGTGGATGAAAAGTTAGGATCCTCACACGATTATCAAGGCACCACAACTCACTATATATTGCAGGGTTCAACAGTAAAACAAGACAAGGAGGATTAGGACCATATCCTTTCCTGAATTCCCAACTATATGGAGGATACGTGGTTATTAATATCCCCGAGTACTTTTCTTAGTGTATTGCAATGCCAAGACATCCAAATGGTTAACTCAGTTGGTCATAAGTATCCTAACAACCTCTCCCAATATACACTAGGTATGGAGGAGCTCAAATCCATAGTGGTGTTGTCTAATGCACAAAAACATGACAGGATCCTTTGGATATACTACTGAGTACATGAAGTACTTTTCTATATACTCGATGGTACGTGAAAATCCATTTGATATACCGGATGTTACGTGGAAGAACTACAAGACCTCGGGATGCAGTGCAAGAAAACAACGACAGTTGCCACACTTAAAGACACCAGAACATGTCTCTAACTTACACACAATTACTAAATGATTTTAATCCTAAACTGGCATTAATTTTATCTTATGTGGTTAGGTGGATGCATGGGTGTAGACAAGAAATGTAAAAAGAATGTGAATCCTAGCTACATGACGATGCACATTTCTCTTTCGATGAAAACTACCTAAGGTACGGAAATATTTTTCTTTTCAAACCAGAAATGAATCTAAATAGTAAAGAAAAGAAAAATTCCTTCCTAGAGTGCTATAACTCTAACTTTCTACAATAATAGTCCAAAAGGTGCAATGAAATCAAAGGTGCGGCAAATCTTAACAATGTATAGAACATAGTAGTGAAGCACTTTGATTTTTCAAATGCATGTACCAAAATTAAACTTGATAACTAAACTCTTTCATATCTACAAATAAAAAATGAGAGAATGTCTACAACACTCCAATTATTCAATAAACCAAAACGAAAAATGACAAGCATCCAAACAACTCTAAAACACTCAAGAATTTCTCCAAATCTACCAAAATACAAACATAACTCAATGATTGCGGGTGGAGGAATGGTTTGGAAATCATATCTAATGATCTGAATAGATGTAAAAATATCTGAACATATCTAAAAAGATCTAGTAATGTAATCAGGGATGGCAAGACTTGACATACAGGTGGGGCATTGAAATTTCCCTCCACAACCAAGTTACTCACTTGACTAAAATAACATCTATAATCAACAAAATAAACTCCTAACATAGACAATCCTGGGCCTAGGGGGTTGTATTAGCACCATATGCAGCCTACAAACTACAATCCATCAAACAAAAAGGAAAAAATGAAGGAAATATGAGCTAATCTCTGAGTTTTGAAGGGCTGGTCCACCTTCATAGACTAGACCAGAGTGCCAAAGAGGGGTTGGAGCACTTTATACATAGGGAAAGAGGTCTACGGGGACACTTTCTCTTAGGGGAAAGAGTACCATAAATACAGTGGCACTCTATATGCACAACCCATGTGCACCAGAGGGCCAGAGAGGGTAGATCTCCAAAGGGAGAAGGGGTAGAGGTCTATCACTAATCCCAAGAAGATTCAAGGAGGTACAAGAAACTTTAAAAAGAAAAAAACCAAAGGTAGGAGGGTCTCTAGAGGATAGAAAAAGTATTGATGAAAAGACATGAAATCAAAGAAAAAATAAATTAGATCTATGTTACTCCCTAGTATGGTTGCCAAATATGTTACTGGATAAATCTACTCAAGAAGACTCAAGCCATATTTCCCTAGTCCAAGTGGATAGAAAAAATAAAGTACAAAATACAATCTACTTTCCTAGATCAAATAGAGATGAAAGTTAACAAATAGATCACTTACCTGAGGTCTGCACATCCTTTTCTTCTTCGTTGATCCAAGCTCCAGAACTTTCATATCTCAAGTTGCAAAACCCTATAGAGAATATGGAAACAAGAAAACAATATAATCATATCTAGATATGAATTGATATAAGCTAATAGTTAAGGAAGAAATATCTAAACATTATCAACACAACAACATTTATGGAACGAGTTTATATTATTGTAATCAATGGAAATACATAGAATTACATAAGGAAAGAATGTCACAACCTAAGCCTTAATGTTGAAACCTTCCATCCAACAATCCAAGACAAGATTCCAAAGAGTGATGGTATTCCTCCCAAATGATGATAGGGATCACCTAGAAATTCCATGAGCAGAAGAGTACCATAGTCCTTCTGAGATGAGGTTGAATATTAAGAGGAGAGATATAAGGGATCCTCCCATTAGGTTATGGAATTGAATGCCATATCACCTAGAACCTAGGGATGAACCTCCACCTCAACTACCTTTGAGAAGGGCCTCGAAGCTTCGAATATTTCCCTCTAAGGACTACTGGTGAACCTTGCAGTAGGAGACATAGTGCTAGAGAGGGGCTGACGCACCTTGCATGAAGGGAAAGAGTGCCAGTGGCACACCTTGTCAAGGAAAAAATAGTTCCAGCAAGGGGTTGGCACACCTTACCTTAAGAGGAAGAGCATCGACCTTCTTGGAGGAGGAAAAAGGGCTAGGAACAAGCTCACTTTCAATCCAGTTTAGCTAAGGAAACTTTAGGGATTAGGAACAAGGTTGAAACATGGCTCAAGATGGCAAGATTTTAGTGTAAAAATTATATTATTTTATGTGATTTTACCATATTTCCATCCATTTTCAAATGGGTTTTATTCCATTAACCTTGTATTAATTATTTTGTAGATCACATTCAAATTGGTAATGAGATATCGATTTTTTGGGCTATTTAAGCCATGTAATTTTCCTTGGGAAGGCATTGGAGTGGCATGGGATATTGGAGAAGCATGTGGGGAATTAGTCTTGGATTTTTTGTATGGCATAGTGCCAAAGTTAATTTGAAGGATTTTGTAAGTTGTTTTTCTCATTTGTTGAAGCCTAATAAGATCGGTCCTCATTGAAGCTGGACCCGGAGATGTAGTCCAAGAGGGAAAAACTCTGTTATCATCTTCTGCCTTCCATCTTTTGATTTTAATACTTTTTGATTTTATTTTTCTTATGTGTGTGTTTTAAGCAATTAAAATTTCAGTTTAAAGAATGTTTATGAGTTTTAACATACATTTTGCATGTAATTTTTAATGGTTAATAAGATCCTGAATATTTTCAGATCAAGTTTGGTATGAGAGAAACTTAAGCATTTCCTTGTGAGTTTGTAAATGTTAACAAGATCGAGGCTTAAATGAAGTGAAGGTGTGCTTGAGGCATTTAATCGCGAGATTGGACGTGCACATGAAAGAAAGAAAATGAAAGATGAAGAATAACAAGAAGAAGATGAGAAGGCATTCCACAAGGATTTCTATAAGATGATAGACAGAGTAGAGAAGTTGTTTGTAGATTATCAAGATAGATTGGAAAAGAAGAAAATGAAGAAGGAGCAAGCAAAGTATAATTCTTTGGGAAAAGGAAAAGACTCTTATGAGCCTTCTTCTCCATATTCTTCTTCTTCTTCTAAAATCTCCAGTACTGCTTCTTCAAATCCAAAGAAACAACGTGAGAAGGCTAAGTCTGAATTACCTTTATTGAAACTTGATATTCAGTTTGATTTTCATACATATAATGGTGAAATTAAAACATAAAATCTATATGATTAGATCGGGAAGATTGAGGTGTATTGCATGATTTAGAAGCTTGCAGATGATAACGAAAAGATCCAATTGGTTACTCTTCATATTGGAGGAACCACACTCATCTCATGGGAGAGTAAGACACAGCAAGACCTCCTTACAAAAGGTAAAATTATTTCTTCTTGGTTTGAATTTACTGATGCGTTAAAAAATAATTTTTATCCATTAGGCTACATACATCAAGCTATGATGCATTGGAAAAACTTAAGGCAAGGTAAAGGTTAGAATGTATAAGAATACACTCATGAATTTAGAAAGATAGCTTTGATTTTGGGTATACCTCTCTACACACAATAAACTCTGCTTAAGTTGGTTGGAGTTTTACTTAGTTATGCACGTCATACAATACTTATGTTTAATCCTAATAACCTTGACGAGGTATGTATACAAGATATGCACATTGAATCCAAAGGGAACAATGCTCATGATAAATTTTATTCAACTAAATCCATCCAATCAAAATAAGGAAAGGAAACAGGGAAGAGCAAGCATACCACTACCATGAAGAAAGGGGATACAAAGCTTTCATGTCTGCATTACCAAAAATATGGGCATGATGAAGAACATTGTTGGAAGCTACATCTGGATTTTAAAACAAAGTGTGATCAACATCAAAGAGGTAAGAACAAGACCAGTGCTACTATTTAGTATGATCTTGGATCTAAATCTGGAGAAGTATCCAAGGTAATAGCCATGGGTTTGAAAGGTAAATTTTTTATTGCTAATAGTAGTTCATTTTATTGTACTTCTTATGTTTATATAAGAAATGATGAAACCAAGAGGAATTAATTATTTCACTTATGAGTGATCTGCAAACATACCAAAATAGACACACTTATTGATGGTGGGTCTCAAGTGAATCCCATTTCTATGCATGTAGTTACAAGTTTGGGATTGTAGATGAAGCCTCATCTTTAGGCATACCCGTTGGGTTGGGTATGTGAAAATTCCAAATTGAATGTGTCTCATGAATGTAACTTAAAGTTTTCCATCACTGATAGTTTTGTATATGAGGTTGTATTGGATGTAGTCCCTTTGGAAATTTGTGGGATTGTGTTGGGTAGTCAATATTTGTTTGATAGAAAATCCATCTTATTGAGGAAGCATAATATGTATCATTTCTTCAAGAATGAGATTAAATACATTGTAAGTGCTCATAAGATGAAAAACGATTTGACTATGGTTGTTAGTAAATGCAAGTAAATATTTATATCTTATGATAGTTAAAGATCGTGGTCTTGGAAATGAATTGGTACATGTCAATACTAATAAGATGTTATAGGATATACCACAAGAACATCATAGGGTATTGGAGCCTGAAAACATCTTTGATTATAGGGAAAGAGATCCATTAGTCCTTACTGCTTTTGTAAAGAGAAACAAACTTTCATTCTATTTGGCCTCTGCATGTTCATTTTTATGTCTACTTTTGTTACTATTCCGTTTTGTTTGGATGGTAGCTTTGTCTTCGAATGCATATTTATGTAAGGATGATAGAATGATAAATTTTGTTAACAACATAATGGTTGTTTTTGTATTTGTGATGATGATAAAAATGATTCTAAACTGAGCACGTTGGATGGTGGACACAGGTCAAGTGGGGCCATGGTGTCCTCACTCTTTTTCTAAGTAATTCCTGCTTTTGGTGGTCCGAAAGATCTCTAGTGGGGAGGTTTGATCTAGGAGGATCTCCGAGATTGAACAAAATTAAAGTCTTCAAACTTAAAATAGAAACTTTCATCTACGTAGAGCTTGTCGAGAGATTTTCGGCAACGTTCCTTTCATGCAAAACAGTCTTCGAACGTGAAAGTTATTCGGTTATGAACTTTTGACAAAACATGTAAAATGGAAAAAGAGCCACTTGGCACACCCACATGGTGCCAGGTGGTATGCAGAGTTTGTAGGGACACTCATCATGTGGCTGATGTGGAAGATCCATAGTGCAACACATGGAAAGACATGGTTGAGGTCGATGATCTAGATTGGTGATCTGGCATGACGACACATGGACTAGAGAGATAATTTATTATGTCAACAGGTAATTTATTATGTCAATTGAATAGGTGTGAATTTCATTTTGGGAGTTTAAACCATGTCAACCATTCTTATCCTTCATTTTCATCTTCTTGTTACCCACCCATTTACTAACATCATAGTTTTCCACAAGTGAAAAGGAAGAAAGGGAAGTTGATTCAATATTCAAGGAAGAAGGAGAAGTATTAACATGATATTGATGCTCATGCGGTGACGAACCATGATTCAACACAAAATATTGATTTGGTATAATGAGATTGGAGAATAACCATATAGGTAATCCTATAGTGCATTTGGGAAGACTCAATGTGGCAATAAAAGGAGGACCAACAGCTCCACAAGAGGGAGAAACAAAAGACGTGCTTTGAAAAGGGGTCTCTTGGTTGGAAGTCCCAGGAGGGTCTTCCATATCTAAACTTTCTAAGAATATTTGAAGTACCACACAAATAAAACACTACTCAAGTATAAAAGAAACAAGAAAACTGTATGAATAGGAGTGGATGAAAAGTTAGGATCCTCACAAGATTGTCAAGGCACCACAACTTGCTATATATTGCAGGGTCCAATAGTGAAACACGACAAGGAGGTTTAGGACCGTACCCTTTCTTGAATGCAAAACTATATGGACGATACATGGGTAGTAATATCCCTGAGTGCTTTTCTCATTGTACTGCGATTCCAAGATGTCCAAATGGTTAACTCACTTGGTCATAAGAATCTTAACAAGGTCTCCCGATATACACTAGGTATGGAGGAGCTCAACTCTGTAGTGGTGTTATCTAATGCACAACCACACGACAGGAGCATTTGGATATACTATTGAGTACGTGAAGTACTTTTCTATATACTCAAAGGTACGTGAAAAACCATTCGATATACCAGTTGTTACATGGAAGAACTACAAGACCTTGGGATGCATTACAAGCAAATAACGATAGTTGCCACACTTAAAGATGCCAGAACATGTCTCTAACTTACACACAATTACTAAATGATTTTAATCCTAAACTAGCGTTAAGTTTATCTTATGTGGTTAGATGGATGCATGGGTGTAGACAAGAAATGTAAAAAGAATGTGAATCCTAGCTACATGACGATGCAAATTTCTCTTTCGATGAAAACTACCTAAGGTAGGGGAATATTTTTCTTTTCAAACCAGAAATGAATCTAAATAGTAAAGAAAAGAAAAACTCCTTCCTAGAGTGCTATAACTCTAACTTTTTGCAATGATAGTTTAAAAGGCGCAACGAAATCAAAGGTGCGGAAAATCTTAACAATGTATAGAACAAAGCAGTGAAGCACTTTGATTTTTCAAATGCATGTAGCAAAATGAAACTTGATAACTAAACTATTTTCATATCTACAAACAGAAAATGAGAGAATTTCTACAACAATCCAATTATTCAGCAAACCAAAAGGAAAAATGACAAGCATCCAAACAACTCTAAAACACTCAATAATTGCTCCAAATCTACCAAATTGCAACCATAACTCAATGATTGAGGGTGGAGGAAGGGTTTGGAAATTGTATCTAATGATCTGAATAGATGTAAAAAGATCTGAACATATCTAAAAATATCTAGTAATGTAATCAAGGATTGCAAGACTAGACATTCAGGTGGGGCATTGAAATTTCCCTCCACTACCAAGTTACTCACTTGAGTAGAATACCATCTATAATCAACAAAATCAACTCCTAACATAGACAATACTGGGCCTAGGGGGTTGTATTAGTACCATATGCAGCCTACAAACTACAATCCATCAAACCAAAAGGAAAAATGAAGGAAATATGAGCTAATCTATGAGTTTTGAAGGGCTGGTGCACCTTCATAGACTAGATTAGACTGCCAGAGAGGGGTTGAGACAATTTATACACAGGGAAAGAGATCTAGGGGAACACTTAATCTTAGGGGAAAGAGTTCCAGCAAGACATTGGCACTCTGTATGCACAACTAATGTGCACTAGAGAGACATAGAGGGTAGATCTCCAAAGGGAGAAGGGATAGAGGTCTATCACTAATCCCAAGAAGAGTCAAGGAGGTACAAGAAACTTTATAAAGAAAAAAATCCAAAGGTAGGAGGGTCTCTAGAGGCTAGAAAAAGGATTGATGAAAAGACATGAAATCAAAGAAAAAATAAATCAGATCTATGTTGCTCCCTAGTATGGTTGCCAAATTTGTTACTGCATAAATCTACTCAAGCAGAGTCAGGCCAGATTTCCCTAGTCCAAGTGGATAGAAAAAATCAAGTACAAAATACAATCTACTTTCCTAGATCAAATAGAGATGCAAGTTAACATATAGATCACTTACCCGAGGTCTACAAATCCTTTTCTTCTTTGTTGATTCAAGCTCCAGAACTTTCATATCTCAAGCTACAAAACCCTATAGAGAATATGGAAACAAGAAAACAGTACAATCATATCTAGATATGAATTGATATAAGCTAACAGTTAAGGAAGACATATCTAAACATTATCAACACAACAACATTTATGGAACAAGTTTCTATTACTGTAATCAATGGAAATACATAGAATTACATAAGGAAAGATTGTCACAACCTAAGCCTTAACGTTGAAACCTTCCATCCAACAATCCAAGACAATGACTCTAAAGAGTGATGGTATTACTCCCAAATGATGATAGGGATCACCTAGAAATTCCATGAGTAGAAGAGTATCATAGTCCTTCTTAGATGAGGTTGATTATTAAGAGGAGAGGTATAAGGGATCCTCCCATTAGGTTATGGAATTGAATGCCATATCACCTAGAACCTAGGGATGAAACTCCACCTCATCTACCTTTGAGAAGGGCCTCGAAGCTTCGAATTTTTCCCTCTAAAGACCACTTGCACACCTTGCAGTAGGAGACAGAGTGCTAGAGAGGGGCTGATGCACCTTGCATGAAGGGAAAGAGTGCCAGTGGCACACCCTGTCAAGGAAAAAATAGTGCCAGCAAGGGGTTGGCACACCTTGCCTTAAGAGGAAGAGCATCGACCTACTTAGAGGAGGAAAAAGGGCTGGGAACAAGGTCACTTTCAATCCATTTTAGCTAAGGAAACTTTAGGGATTAGGAACAAGGTTGACACATGGCTCAAGATGACAAGACTTCGGTGTAACAATTATATTATTTTATGTGATTTTACCATATTTCCATCCATTTTCAAATGGGTTTTATTCCATTAACCTTGGTATTAATTATTTTGTAAATCCCATTCAAATTGGGAATGAGATATCGATTTTTTGGGTTATTTAAGCCATGTCATTTTCCTTGGGAAGGCATTGGAGTGGCATGGGATATTGGAGAAGCATGTGGGGAATTAGTCTTGTATTTTTTGTATGGCATAGTGCCAAAGTTAATTTGAAGGATTTTGTAAGTTTTTTTTCTCATTTGTTGAATAGTAATAAGATCGGTCCTCATTGAAGCTGGACCCAGAGATGTAGTCCAAGAGGGAAAAACTATGTTATCATCTTCTGCCTTTCATCTTTTGGTTTGCATACTTTTTTATTTTATTTTTCTTATGTGTGTGTTTTAAGCAATTAAAATTTTAGTTTAAATAATGTTTATGAGTTTTAACATACATTTTCCATGTAATTTTTAATGGTTAATAAGATCCTGAATATTTTTAGATCAAGTTTGGTATGAGAGAAACTTAAGCATTTTCTTGTGAGTTTGTAAATGTTAACAAGATCAAGGCTTAAACGAGGTGAAGGTGTACTTGAGGCATTTAATCCCGATATTGGACACGCACATCAAAGAAAGAAAATGAAAGATGAAGAATACCAAGAAGAAGATGAGAAGTCATTTCGCAAGGCTTTCTATCAGATGATAGACGAAGTATAAAAGTTGTTTGTAGATTATCAAGATAGATTGGAAAAAAAGAAAATGAAGAAGGATCAAGCAAAGTATAATGCTTTGGGAAAAGGAAAAGACTCTTCTAAGCCTTCTTCTCCATATTCTTCTTCTTCTTTTGAAAGCTCCAGTACTGCTTCTTCAAATCCAAAGAAACAACCTGAGAAGGCTAAGCCTGATTTATCTTATTTGAAACTTGATATTAAGTTTGATTTTCATACATATAATGGTGAACTTAAAACATAAAATATAGATGATTAGATCAAGAAAACTGAGGTGTATTGCACGATTCAGAAGCTTGTAGATGATAAAGAAAATATCCAATTGGATACTCTTCATCTTAGAGAAGCCACACTCATCTCGTGGGAGAGTAAGACACGGCAAGACCTCCTTACAAAAGGTAAAATTATTTCTTCTTGGTTTGAATTTACCGATGCTTTAAAAAAGAATTTTTATCGATTAGGATACATACATCAAGCTATGATGGATTGGAAAAACTTAAGGCAAGGTAAAGTTCAGAATGTATAAGAATACACTCATGAATTCAGAAAGATAGCTTTGATTTTGGGTATACCTCTCTACACTCAAGAAACTTTGCTTAAGTTTATTGGAGTATTACTTATGTACATCATACAACACTTATGTTTAATCCTAATAACCTTGATGAGGTATGTCTACAATATATGCACATTGAATCCAAAGGGAACAATGATCATGATAAATTTTCTTCAGTTGAATCCATCCAATGAAAAGAAGGGAAGGCAAAAGGGAAGAGCAAGCATACCACTACCGTGAAGAAAGGGGATACAAAGCTTTCATGTCCGCATTACCAAAAAGATGGACATGATGAAGAACATTGTTGGAAGCTACATTCGGATCTGAAACCAAAGTGGGATCAACATAAAAGAGGTAATGACAAGACCAGTGCTACTATATATTATGATCTTGTATCTGAATCTGAAGACGAATCCAAGGTAATAGCCATGGGTTTGAAAGGTAAAATTTTTATTGCTAATAGTAGTTCATTTTATTCTACTTCTTATGTTTATATAAGAAATGATGAAACCAAGAGGAATTAATTATTTCACTTACGAGTGATTTCCAAACATACCAAAATAAACACACTTATTGATGGTGGATCTTAAGTGGATCCCATTTATGAGCATGTAGTTACAGGTTTTGGATTGTAGATGAAGCCTCATCTTCAAGCATACCCATTGGGTTGGGTATGTGAAAATTCCAAATTGAATGTGTCTCATGAATGTAACTTAAAGTTTTTCATCAATGATAGTTTTGTATATGAGGTTGTATTGGATGTAGTCCCATTGGACATTTGCAGGATTGTGTTGGGTAGTCAATATTTGTTTTATAGAAAATCCATCTTATTGAGGAAGCATAATATGTATCATTTCTTCAAGAACGAGATTAAATACATTGTAAGTGCTTATAAAATGAAAAACAATTTGACTATGGTTGGTAGTAAATGCAAGGAAATATTTATATCTTATGATAGTTAAAGATCATGGTCTTGGAAATGAATTAGTACATGTCAATATTAATAAGATGTTATAGGATATACCACAAGAACATCATGGCGTATTGGAGCCTAAAAACATCTTTGATTGCAGGGAAAGAGATCCATTAGTCCTTACTTCTTTTGTAAAGAGAAACAAACTTTCATTCTATTTGGTCTCTAGATGTTCATTTTTATGTCTACTTTTGTTACTATTCCGTTTTGTTTGGTTGGTAGCTTTGACATTGAATGCATATTTATGTAAGGATGATAAAATGATAAAGTTTGTTAACAACATAATGATTGTTTTTGTATTTGTGATGATGAGAAAAATGATTCTAAACTGAGCACGTTGGATGGTGGACACAGGTCAAGTGGGTCCATGGTGTCCTCACTCTTTTTCTAAGTAATTCCTACTTTTGGTGGTCCAAAAGCTCTCTAGTGGGGAGGTTTGATCCAAGAGGATATCTGAGATCGATCAAAATTAAAGTCTTCAAAATGAAAATAGAAAGTTTCATCTGCATAGAGCTTGTTGAGATATTTTCAACAACATTCCTTTCATGCAAAGCAATCTTCGAATGTGAAAGTTATTCGGTTATGAACTTTCGGAAAAACATGTAAAATGGATAAAGAGCCACATGGAACACCCACATGGTGCCATGTGGTATGCAGATTTTGTAGGTACTGTCATCATGTGGCTGATGTGGAAGATCCATAGCGCAACACATGCAAAGACATGATCTGGATTGGTGATGTGGCATGGCAACATGTGGACCAGTCAGGGCTTGCCACATGGCATTCATGTTGGCACCTAGTTTCTCTATTTGACAAACAATTTTGGGTCGGGGAGGATCAAACCCCCAACCTCCTTGTCACCAAAGTTTCCACAAGACCTAGCTATCTAGGATATCCGCAACTTGGGTCTTAACCGTATGGGTTGGAACCTATATTTAAGTTTGAATATTGTTTATAGTTGAAAAAGGGTCGCCCTCGGCCCCCAAATCTTTGTAAATATTACCATATAAGCCCTCGGCCCACAAGGAGGAGAGGTTTGCGGGTTTGAACCCATGAACTCCTCCTCCTTTGTTAAATACCTTTGCCATTGCACCACAAGCACTACATATTGTGGGATATGGAATTTAATGTTTTTAAATTTGATTTATGGTGGTTATAGACCCCTATATGGGAGCCCACTTCCTTTGTCCTATTTTTAAACCCATATCCATATTTTTATAAGGTTTGCAAACCATATATCTATCATATTTTGTATTTTGGTTTGTTTTTAACCAAGTTATATTATTTTATTGATTTTTTACCATATTTCCATCTATTTGTAAATGGATTTTATTCCATTAACTTTGGGATTAATTATTTTGTAAATCCCATTCTAATTGGGAATGATATATAGTTTTTTGGGCTATTTCAGCCGTGTAATTTTCCTTGGGAAAGAATTGGAGTGGCATGGGAGATTGGAGAAGCATGTGAAGAATTAGTGAAGGTTTTTTTGTATGGCATAATGTCAAGGTTCCTTTGAAGGATTTTGTAAGTTCTTTTGCTCATTTGTTGAAGACTAATAAGATTGGTCCTCATTGAAGCTGGACTCGGAGCCGTAGTCCAGGAGGGACAAAATTTGTTTTCATCTTCTTCCTTCCATCTTCTGGTTTGCATACTTGTTTTTTATTTTTTGTATGTGTGTGTTTTAAGCAATTAAAATTTCAGTTTAAAGCATGTTTATGAGTTTTAACATACAAATGTCATGTGCAACCTTTTAATGGTTAAAAATATCCTAAAGATTTTCATATCACCTCCTCCTTATAGTTTCAAGTAAGAGTATTATTATTAAGTTGTAAGTGGAAAGGGAGTCATACAAAGTTAATGAAAGGTTATATAGAATACATTCAAAGTGCATGGAATAGTCATGTTGGTTTCATATTCTAAAGAGGGAAGGTTAGTGAAGTTGTAAGTGTTTAGGTCATAATAGGACATTATGGTGAATTATAAGGCCTTAAAGTCTTGTAAAAATTATTGGCTTGAAAAGCTCGAGGCATTTGTTCGATGTTACTCGACACCTCGATTTACGATGAAGTTTTGAAGAGTAATTGGATTGTAATTTGTTGGGAATTTAATAAAGAATTTGAAAGCATGATCTAATGATGCATATGTGATGTAAAGGGTGCATCACTTGTACTCAAGAATCCAAAGTTTTTTGGTCTATATTTGTAAATCTTAGCCATAGGAAAGTTGTATTTCCTAGGTTATTTTAAGACTTGTTTGTGTTGTTTAGGCATACCTGTTGTGGTGCAAAATTGGACAAGGTTATCCCTTATGCATAGAGAGGATGTGGAATTAGGTTGTGGAATTAAACACTATGAGACATACGAGGGTTATAGTTGTACCTATATGCTAGCTTGATGTAGATCATATAATTTGAATCTTTGATTAAGGGGGGAATGTGTGAAGCAATATTAGATTGTAAGTTGTATGGGACCCAGAGAATTTTTACCATGTGATGAACCATGTAGGTGAAAATAAGTCCTATAGAATTGGAGAGTATAGTGGATGTATTTATTTTTATATGGACATCAATAATAAGTCTTTATGCATGTACAAAAGAAGAATATGCACACAGTTCGAGGATAGAGAACATAGTGAAGAAATCTGAAAGAAAGTGTGTGCAGTGGAAATTTGTATTCCCAACCACAAGGATCATGGTCATCGCAAACCACTTGTATGTGATGGTTCATAATCAATCAAAACCACTTGTCTGTGAGGTTTGTAGTCATCTTAAACAACTCCCATTATGCATGGTTCATGGTAAGCCCAAACCACTAGAGAATTGTAATGGTTAGGGGCAAGGCACAAAATGTAAAGGTAATGTATGATGGGGGGAATATAGTTAAATGAAGCAGCACACTGAAGTTAAACCATATGAATCCAATAGATGAAAGATGAGGCCAATACCCTAATAAGGACCTAGACAACAAAAAACAAGCACAAGAAAAAACACTGAAGATACAAACTTGACAAGTCTTTGTTAAGGGGGGGTGATGGTATACTTTCAGCAAATGAAAAAAGAGAGCTATACATTGTTGGGATGTTTTCGTTAAGCTGAAGTTTCAAATAGAAAGAGAAACAATAACCCCAACACATAAGTATTGGTGTTTTTTCTTTTCAAAGATTACAAACTCTTATATTATTCTAAGATATCCAACATTTCTGGTTTTCTATCGTAACTAAGACTAAATAAATATTAGATGATATCAAAAATCCATCAAGATATAACTTTAGGCCTAAATCCAAATCAAAATAATACATAAATCCAAACCAAAATAATACATTTATTGTAATTTTATTTTCAAGAAGTATTTAAATATTGATATTTATTAGTACAAGGGTGTGTGCAAGAAGTTGAGGGTCTCTTTTGGCGTGTTAGATGCAATACAAAACTAAAAAAACAGGCATCCATCAACTTGCATGGATATTTTGAGACACTTACACAATGAATCTTGCGATCAGTAAAAACAAGAAATGTAGGAAATTGAATGAACTTTCCAAATATATATTTTTTTTCTATTGAAAATGTTGTTAACTATCTAAAGTTAGATAAATTTTAATGGGCACTTTTTTATTTTTGGGACAAATGATAAGGTATATGTTTTTATGGGTGCAGCGTCTGAGTGTCTAAATGATGGAATAAACTTATGAAAACCAGTATACATATAGAGAACATATAGGACTAGTGCACGACTATTTTTCCAATAATAAAAATAATTTTTTTAATTTTTTTTTAATTACCTAAGAGATCAAACCTCGAAAACGGTACGTCAATTGTGGGTGTAGCATTTGAATGTCTTAATGCAATTATTTGGAAATGGGTTTTTTATATCATGTAGAGGTTGGTGTTCTTTAGTGCACCATACAATTTTTTTTTAAATGGTTGAGAAACGAAAGAGATATGGACGAAACACTAGGTCAGTGTGTTTTTTGAGTTGAGGAGTGATGACAGAATATAAATAAGAAAAAAATAGAAAAAATTATGTATTCTTGTTAAAATTTACATATTTAGAATCTGCAAAAAAAACCATATCTGTTTCTAAAATCTCATAAAAAATGGTGTGCAGCATAATCAGGCGAACCGCTAAACACGAGCATATTGAAAATTTGGATATAATGTTGAATTAGCCATGGTTTATCATACTCCAAGGCACAGGCATGTTGAATCCGAAGCAAAGTACAAAGAAAACACATAGGCATAGGAATTCCATGAAAGCATGGGTGGAGGCTCAGCCTTATCATTTGGAAGGAATATTTTTTTTGAATTTAAACAATACGCGAGGGCGATTTAGTTAAACAAAATGCATGCACACTTAATATAAACAAAATGCATCCACATTATATACAAACCAA
>LPNX010272298.1:189590-259643 GCA_001517045.1 Pseudotsuga menziesii | reverse complement strand
GTTAGATGAAAGACATCATGCCAAAAAATAATTTTATTTATGTAGACCACACTGGTGCATCATTTAAGTGTGTCAACTTCGTGCATCCTTTAAACATTTATTAGGTTGTTATGTGGGTAAGGTGCTTTTGTATTCCACCAAGTTGGATCAGTTGCTTAGCTGTGCCGGGTGCTTAAATGTGTATTAGACCTATGTTCCATCTTTTTGAATACAATTTGACATTGTTAATATAACATTGTATATGCAATTGGATCGTGGTAAAAAACAATTAAAATGTACATTTTTGTCATTACGTAATTTATTGTAATTATGCATTGTTCTCAAATTTATAACTGATATCTCCATACAATCGTAAAATCTATAAAAAATTGGGAACATTACACATAGAAACATTCTTCGCCACACATGTATAATCACACTTAAAAGAATGAACCATGAATATCTCAAGAGCCTTGATATGGAATATTTTTTATACCATTAAAGTTATAATACAAAAATATAAGGCCTAGATCTATGGCCTGTTAATGTACATGTATCAAAAACATATTTGATGTACATGTGCAAACAAAAGTACATCTGTCCTGGACCACGCCCCTATACTCTAACTCCGGACTGTACATAAAAATACATATTTTTCCTGGACTAACACATCAAAATTCTAACTTTCTCTTGTTTTTCCCAGACCTTGATGCTCTTTGGCTCTGTCTACGACCACTGTGCTTCTCTGGCGACTGCAAATCAATGACAACATTTATTGATCAGGTAACTGAACTAGTACTATCCATCAATAACAAAGTTTGAAAATTTAAATTATGACTCAATTATAAATAAAACAAAGACTCACTGCATCCGTCGGGGGTATAGGTTCCTGTGGTGTCCAGGGTGTAGATGCCTCTGCTGTACTCGACCTTGTAGTGAGCCTCATTGCCATGCTTCTCTACAAAAAAAAAAAATATGTCAATTATCTCGAGAATTATCAACATGTACATGAATGAGAAAGTACTAACCAATTATGTAAAAAATGAACATCTCACTGAAAAAACTATTTCTAGGGGATGAGGCCGGTGCACTCCAGTAGTAAGAGGAGTCGTAGGCTGAACATCAACCTCAGTTGTGTGCACTAATGGACCAAGGTGTGGCTACATTCACCAAATGATTAAATAGTTAGACATCGTGCATGTCCAGAAACAATACAAATGAAATGTACAATTACAAATATTCAAGTAGATGTACCTCAGTGTGACTTATCCCTATTGTAGATGTGGCATTGACAGCGGCATCAACAATCCCACTAAGGTCTGGCACGGATGACTCTACATCCTGATGCTGTAAACATGCGAAAATAACATTAAGAAAAACCACTTGTGAAGTGAATACGTAGCTAACCAACAACTGCCATTGGAAGTGTGTACATTACTGTCGGATGAGTAGGTTGATCCTCATGCACACCCGCTTTGTTCAAGGAAGAGGGACCTCGTTTGGTGTAAACAACCCCCTTATCTATGTTTGGACTACGGGGAGATCCATACCAAAGAGGCGGTGCAAGGATCTGCGATGACGTCTGCATTCATAAAGTGTTCCCCATCACAAACTCTGCATGCAATTTTCAGAGGAAGTACATCGGTACTTCCCTATTGTTGTGAGGGGGAATGTCAAAAACTATGTACCACCTATCCATCCAGTTGTCTCTGATGGGTGGAAAAGTGCACCACTCAATATAAATATGTAGCCTACTGATCTCCGGGATGTCATCTGTCCCAGGCAGTCAAAAAAATGAATAGATGGCTTGTTTTGTTATTTTCAGCTTTTTTACCTCATTGTAACTCAACCCATCAGCATATTGTTGCCTTTTTCTCTCCCTGTAAGATGCGATGCTATACAACACATCATTCGATCTATACAATGCATCATTCGATCTTGCGGTCGTATCAACAATAGATAACAATGAATCTGATAGGGAGCGACAGAGCTCATCTCCACCCCTCCAAGCCGAACCAATCTCTTTCAAATGGCCAATGAACCTCAATATCTTCGCATTGTTACGATCCATAGTAGCCACTACAATCATAAATACAAATAAAATATCATTAGAAATATAAACACATGATATAATGACATATATCTAAGAACTGAAAATTGTATAACTATTGACATATAAACTAAATCTATCATGTAAATTTAAAGATTGATCTTGAATTTTACAGTAAAGAATAGGTGGCATAATGTGTTGTTGATGAATAAAATACCAGTATAGGCAACGATTTTGTTAGATATGTAATTATGTGTTGTAGTGTGATGTATTTTGGACTCCAAAGGCTATTTACAAAACTTTATGGATTTTATGGTTGCAAGGGTTCCACTAGATTAAATATCATGTATGATCTAGTATGTGATTGGCATGTTTAATCAAATACATCAACCTACCTATGTATCTTCACGTTCATAGAGTCTATTGTTGAACTTTGTTGTCTTGACCTTAACCAATAAGTACCCTTCGTTCAAGACGAAATATTTGTTAAAAGCATGGGAAGCTGAACTATACCTTATTTTGACACTTGGATTGGGAAGTTTCATCAAAACTATAAGGTGTTTATTGATGTTCTTGGAAGAGCAACTTTGAGAAGTTCCATCAAAATTATAAGGTGTTTATTTGTGGATTTTGGTATGGATTCACAAGGATCCTTATGAATATGCATATGGAAATAGTGATTTAATGAACTTTATTACGATGAGAATGACACTTATTCTTAATATAGATACCATTAGAGAGAATATCATTTGGATTAGGATGTTAGTTTTACTATCTTTAATTAAAGGGGGTTATTGTTCAATAATAATTTTAGTTAATTGAATTGGAAAACTAATATTTAAATGAAAAGGGCTGTAGTTAGGGATAATTAATGAGATTGGTAGTTATTTCATGTTTTAATTATTGTTACTGAGGGGAATTGCAATATGGATGAGACTAGTAGTTAGTCTCTATTCTAGTTATGGATCACGTTGTTAGAGTGTTAGTCTATTCATAAGCTATTTATTGTTAATGAAAGCGACTATTGTTGAATGAAGTTGGTAATCAATTTCTAAGCCATTTATTAATAATGAAGATTATTATCATTTTGATGAGGGTGATATTCAATGGCTATGGTAGCTATTGTTAATGAGGGTGACTATATTTCTATGAGGAAGGCAGGGTAATTCCTTTAGATGAGGCCACTTGTCAATTCCTACATCAATAATTGTTATCATAGATACAATGGGATGGTTTGGATCATATCACAACCAACTATATAAAATACACAACTTAAAGACTCAACATTAGAGTGTACAAAATGTCAAAAAAAATAAAACATGACAAGGAAAAATTCCCAATATATTCATTTGTTTTTTGAGTTAATTGGAGTTTTGGTTTCCATTGGGCATGGGAATTTTGTTAAATAATCAAAATCATTTCATTTTTATCATTAAATTGAGGAATTGGTTTCAATTGGCCAATTACATTGGGGTTCTTGTTTCCATTGGCCAATTCCATTGGGTTTGTGTTTCAATTGGCCATAATTTAGTTTAATATGGTTTAATTTTTCAATCTAGGCAAATAAATTGATGAAGAAAATGAAAAAAACATAAAAAGAAATGAGGAAAATAACTCACAAAGGGGAGGTTTATCCAAAGGTGGAGATGGAGGGCTCAAGCACACCCAAAATCGCGTTTGCACAGTCGAAAGTTAGTCCTCGTTCGTCCAATAGCCGCGCGGTTATGAGAAAAAGACGGCCTCGACCAATTTTTAAAAAAAAACAGGCTTCCGAAGTCGCGCCTCCATTTTAGGGAAGGAAATCGTGCACGCGATTCTCTTCACTAAAGCGGAGGCGCGATTTGTCTTACTATCCTAGTTGGCATGCCTATTGCCAGCCTTGGGACTAGGCTTGGCAGCTTCGGTGTTGCTTGGGATGATTTCTTTTTTTTGGATCAAGAGTGATTGACTTCACTCCACCATTGCATCTAAAAGGTCCCTCAACTTCTTGCACACACCCACAACTAAGAAACTTGGAACTTAAAAATAAATTTAAAACATCATTTGTAAAAACAATAAATTTATTTGAATCTTAATCAATATGTATTTAAGGATAACAATATAAATCTTGTTGTACACTTGAATGGAAGATATAAGTGTATAAAAAATTAAAGAATCAAATGAAAAAACAATAAACTCATTTAAATCTTAATTAAGAAGGAGGCGGACAAGGCCTAGAAGGAAGGTCTAAGTTTGACATTGGGTCAATGGAAGGTTTCTGAAGTGGTTCATGGGGCTGCACATGAGTACTACCATAGGCCTTTCATAGAAAGGGCTTAATAGACTATTTTTTTTGGTTTTGTATATTTGTTTTGGTGGCATCTTAGCTGTGTATATTTTTTCTTGGGAGTACTTGGAACAATGTGTTTATGTGACAGGACAGTGGTGAACTATTTGTTGCTATTTTTGTGAAAGATTCACAGTATGGGATATGATTGTGATATATCAGATTTTGATATATGTGGAAAGGAGTCTATCTACAAAATGTAATTTTGTTCTCGAAAGAAGTAATGAAATTATGCTTTTTTTTCCAATATAAACTTTTATTATACACTTGAATAAATATAAATGTCTATTGACTTAAGTAGCGAAGAGACTCAACGTGTGACTTGTAATAAAAAAATATATTATGGTCAATGAAACTTAAAATGGAAGATAAAAAGGCATATCATCTCCATTTCATTATGAAATTATGTCTAAATAATAAAAAAGCAAGCTGTACACTGCAAAGTCGATAATTTACACAGCGAACTCATTTGGTCTTGGGCTTGCATTGAGAATAATCATCCGCTCCATAAGTGTTGACTGCATCTGCGTACATGCCTCAATCTTCTAAAAGCCTTCGAGAGGAGCCTGCCGATTAGAAAGGTGATCTTACACTGCAGGCCGATGCAGAGCCCTGCACGATCGGCTCCACTGGAAGATTCTCATGGATGAAAATTTGATCCACGTATATCCCTCCTTCCTCCACGATTCGTTTCACATATTTGGTGTTCATTTCTTGCAACTTTCTCTCGACATCCTGCACATCTTCGCACTGCAATTCCATAGACATGCCGAAACTCAGTTTTAGTAGTCTATAGAAATCAGCAGGAAAATCGGGTATAGTTACTAATTATAAATGCAGCTACCAATCTAAGATTGCATCTGAATTAGGATAAAATAGATGAAAAATATACCTGCAAGGAGATGTGATTGTCTCTTGGATTGATCTCAGTTTTCTTGGTTAGATTGTCTGTCTCCGGAGATTGCAGCAAATGGATACCGATTCCGTAATTAAACAACCTGCGGTAACATAAGACAAAAGTTATAAACTACAAACATAAGACACTCGTTCACGCGATAAGTGTTGGAGAAGAAATATTGTGTTGTGAAATAATTTTAGTGCAACTACTGTACATGTTTTTGCGATGAACTTACCTTCCATTTAGGTATTGGTCATTTCCTAAGAAAGGCCTATAATCTCAATGTAAATAGCAATTTAACAAAATGAGTGTTCTTACCAGGCTTCCATCAAAGCCAAACGATCCAGGCATTTTAACCGGAATGAAGTCCAGGATGTCTGAGTAAAATCTTATGGAGTCCTCTATGGATCTGCAGACCAGAGAAACATGGTTCGAGAAATGGGTCCTGATCCAGATCCTCCCTTTATTGCAAAGTTCACCATTCGTGTCTAATCTTAAATTTACAGTGTCTGTATTCCTGCTTTCTTTCTTGAGACAGAATAAGTGATCCAAATGAGAGGGAGAGGGATGAGAATGAGTGCGCTTTGCAAGAAACGATGGCAACATATAAATATTATATGTTGGTTCCTAGCGAACATCCTTGGATCCCATGAGAGCTCACAGCGTGTCCCACGTTCCTGAATCGAAACCCCAACTATGATGGAACATGAAATCTTATTTTCTAATCTCAATCTCAAACCGAGTAAACTATATTAGCATGTTAATTACCCCGCATTTTGCACGTGGGTGGGCGGTCTACGCTGCAACAGCTCCTGCTCAATCTCTCTTATTTTTGTGACGCGGGTTATCAAATTATTAACCTGGCCAATTTGGAAGTGATGCACGAACATCTCCATCACCAGGTTTTGAAAAAGCAGTTTGTTGGAATGTTTTATGCCTTAAATTAATCGAGCCTATTAAAAGATTATCTTCCCTAGATTTTAAAACAGCATACATCAAAGTTTTTTACACCTATATTAATTAAATTAATATGTTTAAAATACATTGAAAGGTGTATATTTGACATATTGATAATGTTTTGTTTACTAAAGAATGTATCAATTAAATGTTTCTAATAGTTAAGCTAATATAACAACCACTTAATTTATGGTTGTTAAGCTCATAGTTAAAGTTAGATTCATAATTGTATCATCATTGGAGCTAAGCTAATAGTTGTATCTAATAGTTAATTTAAAAGTTAATATAAAGCTTAGACTAAGCCTTATGCACATTAAATCGACTCCCAACTGCTAGAAGCTACTCCCAACTACCAGATAAGCTCATTACCTAAGTGATTGTTATTGGTGCATGGTTTCACTGCAATCAAGGTGAACTTCTCATGCTAAGTGATGGAGTTCATCTAAATTTAATTTAATTGTTTTATCACTATTAGAATAATCTAATAGTTATCCAATATAACCACGATTAGAGTTGAAGCTAAGCTAATAGTTGTAGAATCATTGGAGTTAATTTAATATTTATCAAATATAACATTGATTAGAGTTGAAGTTAAACTAATAATTGCAAAATCATTGGAGTTAAGTTAATAGTTGTATGTAATAGTTAATTTAAAAGTTAATATATTGGAAATTGCAATTCAAGTAAAAAATCATGATTGGAGTCGAAGTTAAGCGAATAGTTGTATCATCAATGTATTTAAGTTAATAATTGAATAGTTGTATCTAATAATGGAATAGTTAAAGATGAAGTTTGATCTTTCCAACTATCATGAACTGTAACGGTATATCCCCAACTACAAGATGCAGGAGTTTGGAGGAGTTTATTAGGAGTTCCAACTATTTTATTACGAGTTTGACTCCTACATAACTACACATTAGCTAGACTCCTAGATGCCAAATACAATTGGACTAAGCCTTAAGTGATTAGAGTTGAAGTTAAGCTAATATTTGTATAATCATTGGAGTTAAGCTAAGAGTTGTATGTAATAATTATCCAATATAACTATGATTAGAGTTGAAGTTAATCTAATAGTTCTAGAATCATTGGAGTTAAGCTAATATTTGTATCTAATAATAGATGGAGTTAAGCTTGTAGCTATATCTAATAATCCAATAGGTGAAAATTAATTTTAATTTTTACATCTATCACTAATTATACTTATCACATGTTAATTAAGCATTTTTTTTGAAATGATCAATTATTAATTTGGGACGACATCCATATAATCAATTTGGATAGTACAAAGTTTGTCTCATTCTAGTCCATAGATGAAAAAGCATAGATGGTAGTCCACCCCAAAATTCTAAGATATCGGCATAATTATGATATAATACTATGCACTCATAATACATAATTCTTTTTTCTTTATGTTTGGATTTGTGACACATTATTTTTGGAAATTCCACCTTTATTTATTTATTTATTATGGTTTAACTTGTTTTACTCAACTATGAACTTTTGGACAACTTTATTGCAACAAGCTCACAATATTATATATAACCCCCCCTCTCTCTCTATATATATTCTTTTCTTTTATTGTTTAACTTTTTTTTACTTAAGTATAAACATCTACACAACTTTATTGCAACAAACTCACAATATTATATAACCAAAATATTAAATAAGATTTGTGTCTAGCACTATAAGGTTAAAACTTAAACTTTTACATGGTGAAATATTTGTGAATTCTATGGTGCAACAACTCATTATTTTTTATTTCTTTCTCACCTGCCAATCCAAGCTCACTACAAGAAAAATGACATTTTAGCCTCACATTAGCACCACTATTTGTAAAGGATTTGGTAAATCCTCAATTTCCAAATAGTGGTGCAAAAGTGGTGTTTGTAAAAAAGTTGATTTTGGTGCTATATGAATATGTGGCATTACATGGTGTATAGTGCAAACCACCAAAACCAATCCTGGGTGGATTTAAATTTTATGATGCAAAACACCAAAACCAATCCAACATGGATTAAGATTTTATGCTGCAAAACACCAAAAATATTATTATTATTATTATTATAATCTACCTGTGACTTCTTAAGAGGAAACACATGGTCTTAACCATGTATTGTGCAAGCCACCAAAACCAATCCAACATGGATTAAGATTTTATGGTGCAAAACACCAAAAATATTTTTATTATTATAATCAAAATTATATGTGGTGCAAAACACCATAAAATAACAAGTGGTGCAAAGCACCATAAAATAATAAATAGTGAAAAAAATATAAAACCTATCTATATGTATTTATATTTTTTTAATATATATATTAACAAGTTTAAAAGATGTTTATTTAAAGCATTTTTTAATAGTTTCTTTGGTTTTAATCCATCACTTAAAAAATATATAACTCAATATATTAAATGGGCGTAATAAAAACCATAATGTTGTTTCAATGAAAAAAATTATTATTTATAATTATAAAACAATGACTCCCATCAAATTAATATAATGGAAGATTGTTTTCAAAATTGTTTTTAAAGAAAAATTATAAAATATAGAATATTATGTTTTGAAATTTGTTTTTTTAAGAAAAAAATATAATATGTATATTTTAAATGTGATTCACTATGGAATCTTAATTGGGCATCATTAATCATGATAAATGTCTTACCAGCCTAGTATTTCATTACATGCAATGTGGGCTCCAAAGGAGCAAGGCCCAATATTTCATTACATACAATGTGGGCCCCAAAGGAGCAAATGTCCCCAACAAGATTCGAACCAGGGAGCTCAATAACCAAAGCCTATATATATTTATACACATATAAAGGATAAACAATGGTTATTAAAACATTTTAATATAGTTTAATTGGTTTAAACGATCATGTGAAAAATGAATAATTCAATACATTAAATAAACATAAAACCATAATGTTGTTCCAACAAAATTTATAATTAATATTATAAAACAATAATTCACATAATAATAATATAATAGAAGATTATGTTTTAAAATTTGGATTTTAAGAAAAATGAAAGAGAAAACTAATTATTTATTTGAAGCTTACTTATATGTTTATCATTAATTTTTTCATAAATCTTACAATTAGATGCATTGCCAAAATCATAAACAAAATTATAAATGTGATGACTTCTCTTTGTAAAGAATAAAAATAGAAAAAATGAATGAGGAGAAAACATAAACAATAGATTTAACTTAATTGTAGAAAACAATAAAGAGGTTATGCATTTAATGATATTTTATAACTAAAGTATGTTATTGATTGTCAAAATAATTGAAATGAACTACCTTAGAAGATACACGGATTCAATATTTAAGCATATCATAAGGTTGAAACACGAGCCAAAATTCATTTTCCTCTTCTCTTTGATCCTATGAAACAATTTCCTAATAGACATACAAGATAATATCAACATACTTACAAATTGTATTCCATGAAACTTTTATTTACATATATTTGTTTCATATCATGAACCTTTATTTAGAACAAAGAATTTCTAGGTGAAAATTTACCCCATAACCAGCAATAGGATGGAATCATTCTTTAATATTTTGATGGATTAGAGAAGATACACCATAGCATGATTAAAATTATTTACATTTTAGTATTGAATACTTGCAACTACAATTTAAAACAATAATAAAATAGTCAAAAAATATGCTTATAAGAAAAATAAATTGTACTTGATAAATATGGTAGTGTAGTAAACTTACAAATTTTGCTTCTTCCGACAACATACCACCTTTCCTCAAATGATGGTGTGTGACCAACCTACAGGATTGTACAGTATGTGCATATTTGTCATTTCCAACCAAGGTTCCACATTTTTTTTTAATAACCACTTGCTCCAATATTCTTTTCTACTCTGCTTCTCCTATGAAATGTGGTTTGACTATATTTTTTGTTTCTAACTAATTCCCCTCTAAAAGCATTTCTAGTTTTTTTCATATATTCAACAACACTATGGAGAGTTTGATGGGAGGTACAATTGCAGAAACTTTATGCATATGAGATACCAACTCATATTTCTTGGATTTCTATGCAAAATAAAATAAAAATAAAATAATATATATGAGATATTTTAAGGTTTCTAGTATCATAGTAATAACATGAATTGTTGTATATGAAACATTCCTAATGCAACAATAAGTAGAATATATATATATATATGAAACATGAACCATTAAGTTAAGTATATAAATTTATGCAACATAAATTAAGCATGCAATCTATGAAAAAATATATTTAATAGTCATGTTTTACCTTGATGACGAAAATCTTTAGTAATTGTAGGACCAAATGATCTCAATACTTCACGATGAAGTATGCCTCTTCATGTTATCTTGGATTCATCATTAAACACTTGTCCATTTTCATTTAGAGTGATTTTAAATGGCATGCCATTTTTCACCTATCCTCTAACATATCCATTTGGATGTTTCAGAGGAGGTGGAAGAGATGCACTAATAGATGCTATAGCTGGTTCATCTAAGGGAGGAGATAGATTTTACACTCCATCAACATTAGTTTCTTCTTTTGGAACAATGATATTACTACTAATCAATATGGTAGAGTCACATTATTATGTTCATATTTTATGTAATTACGAACCTAAAATTAATAAGTAGAAAATAAATGACTATTTACCTTGGCATATCATCACCAACTATTCTTGTATTTGTTGCATTATCTTTATCAAAGATAGTTGTGTTGTATGTTGCTTGAATTGCATATCTTATGAATGGGTTTACATTATCCCTAGTCAATGACGCTCCTTATATAATTGTAACCTATTTATTTCAAATTGAGTATCTAATGTTGGATCCACATTATAGGAAGGATCAGTTACTACTAGTATGTATACATCATCTATAAAATTTGAATGTGAATATGGTGTTGTAGGTAAACTACTTGCTTTCGAAGGTATTTGATTAATAATTGTGCCTACAAAATCTGTGTTTCTCATAACATCATTTACACTCTTTGTACGAATAGTACACATTCACATATTGAAGCAAGAGAACTATTTCAATGTTAACACATTTCCCAAAAGTCAGAGCTAGTTTTATACACTTCATTGTACTAGTCCATGAATGAAGTGCAAGTGTAATTTATATATCATGAAAATATCAATCATCTAACTATATGAAATAGAGTAATAAGTATTACAAAATAAATTGTATGCAAATGAATTACAATACTTACTAAAACCATAAGAAAATTAGTAACACTAAATTGAATGGAAAAATTAGACAATATTTTCAATATAAAGTATTTTTTTGGAAAATTAAAAATTCTTAACACACCCTTCAATTTTTAACTTTTCCTTACAAAAAGTAATTTTATAATAAACACTTTAATTTTATAAGAAAAAAATTCACCAATATTTAAGCTTTCTACATATAGTAAAAAGAAAAACGTTGTGAATCAATATAATGATAATACATATAAAATTCTTATCATGTTATATTGTTTTAGTATGTTTGAAATTACGTCAGTTATACATTTATAGAAAACAAATTCATTGGCTTCTTCCTAAATGAAAAATAGACATAAAAATCATGAAATGTTTTTATTACATTTCTATATCTCAATTAATAAACATTTCACCATAGTTAAAATATGAATTTTTTTTCCTAATTTATGTACTTTTAGCATATTAATTATGTAACACAAAAAATAAGATCTTATATGTTAAATAAATATCTTAAAAATGTGTTAGAGCATAATCCACCTTAGTACCATGGTATTATACCTTAGGAACATTTCATTTGCATTAATGCAGTGATTCTATGCTTTAGACTTAGGGAAATCGGTCATTTACTCATAGTTGAGGCACTCCTGGTTGATCATTCTACACAGTTGAGGCACTCTAGGTTCATCATTTTTACAAACCAGCTCCCTACATTGATTACAGTCGACCAACATGCACTCCTCATCCCCAATTTCAGGGATGTTGTTTGACTATAGGCACTAGTGCTTGGTTTAGGTGGTTTTTGGCCTTGGGAATTTGTTTATCTCATAGAGCCACTCCCACTCACCCATGTGCTCACCCACTCCTTTCATACCTACGTTTATGTTATATCATGACTTTCCCACATTCACACATGCATTCGTGGCCATTTGGGATGATTATGAAGCTCATTGGTCCACCTAGGGGGGTTTGAGGGTCAAATCTTGAGCTGACACTTGTATGCATCCATATGGATTCCAAAGCCTCACAATTTTTTCCTATTGTACTAAGACATAGTTACATGTTGGTCATTCATAATAATATATGTTATTGACCTCATGTGGGTATGTAATTTTCACTCCTTTAGCTATTTTGTGCATATTTTGTGAACAATATAGAATTGTGACAGTTTCTTAGGATCCTAGATCCAAATGTGAATAAATTATCACATGTTATCAGAACTTTTTGGATTTGAAAATCCCTGTTTTATTTAATTTTTGAGAGGATTTTCAGATAGATTCTAGTGTTTGTTTCCAGGTACATTTCAACAGTTTGTCACCAAGAGTGCAAGCAGAAATGAAACAAAAACATGTCATATTGACCCCATTCAACTACTTCAAATGGAAGGATGATTTGGTTATCTAGTTGAGGTCAAAAGGCCTATACAGGGTGACCATGGGGACAAAGGTCGAACCAAGCTCTCAGTCAGAAATCAAAGTTCTTCAACAAGATTTATGAAGCATTTGCAATGCCTTGTCTCAAAATTTCGAGATAATTTCTCTGTCATGCAGATAGTATATAAACTCCCAACGAAAGTATGGCTCAAGCTTGAGACATTATTCGAGAGGACTGATGAAAAGAGAGGTGTAATATCCCAGATTTTTACCTAACACTTATGGGCATAAGCCCCATTGATTATGATGTTACTTTGATGTTTAGTTGGTATATTGGGTCTAAGACCCCACTACATATTAACATGATGATTCGTTTGATATATTGGTAGTAATCCAATTGCATATGTTATATATATATATATATATGATTTCATGTGTTGGGAATGGACCCTGAAGCACATAATTGATGAGATGTTTTGTGTTGAGCAAGGACACAGGGACTTCACTTAGTGAACCTCTTACATAGCACATGCGATCTTGGNTCAATCCTTATAAACCACCCTACCCACCCCCACCTTAAACCCCTCATCCCCCCAATACCTGCAATATATTGGTTCAATTTTTGATAATTTTAAAACCCAGAATATGAAATAACGTGATAGGATATTGGTAAAGAAGTGAAACCCCAGTGAGCAAGGAGCTTTGGATCACATGAGTAATTATATTTGTGTTGAGAGAGAAGCTCTAGAACACATGATTTATGAGACCTTTGTGTTGAGCATGAAGCTTTGGAGCACATGATTATTTATATTTTTGTTGAGAGAGAAGCTCTGGAACACATGAGTTATGAGACATTTGTGTTAAGCATGAAGCTCTAAAGCACATGGAAAGATAAAATTGGAAGTGTTGGGCATAAACCATGGAGCCTTCCAAGTGATGTTGAGCCTAGGATCTGGAACATCAGATCCTTAGCCATTGTATCCCTAGGTGTATCCTACAAGTACATCCTAGCATTAGTGTTTAGCGAGGATCTATGGAATTGCACTAAGTTTGTAACTCCCTGTTTTTAGCGTTGAGTATGGGCTCTGGATAAACGCTAGGAGTTACTGAAAAGAATTAATTATGTTGAGTGAAAACGAATCGGATAAAACATTGTTCTCATATTACTTATTGTTAAAGTGATTAAATGAAATTTTGAATTTTTGTATCTCATCAAGTACTGAATAACTACCATGTTATATGAGGGAATCCAACATCCAAGGAGGTTTAGAGTTTCCTAACCTCGTTGAACTAACCCCTACCTGAAGGCCTTATTAAAGAAAGTGACTAAGCTAAAAGAAAAGTGTCATATGTTTAGGGATCATACCATATGATACCTAAGGATAAAATGTTAACAAATGATATATATATATAATTTATACATGATATGTATAAAGAGTAAGCATAGTAATAATACTAATAGCTATAAGTAATAAAGAAATGATCCATATGATATTATTATTAGTATTTTAGTTAAATATTAAAATTACCTAAATTAAATAAAAATGGTTAATTCAAGAAATCACATGATTCTTGATTTAACTGCACCTTTGACTGAAAAGTATGCCTATAAAAACCGAAGCCAAAGAGAGGCTTGGGGACCTTTTTTGTTATGCTATAATTGTACCGGATTATTATCAAGAGAGTTCTTGGAGAACATTTTTCCTAAGAGGAAAAAGGAGAACTGATTCAAAACCTGATATCCCAGATAGGGAAGCGTTACCTTAGGATCTCTAAGCTACTTTCATGTTGGAACCAGATCGAGGGGATATGGATTGAAACCAGAAACGATTACGGGTCATGGTTGGGTGGAATGTGGTAGTTCCCAAGTTATTCGGTTATCTAAACAGAAGTCATATCTTTCTATGAATTTGTTAATGCTGGTTATTTGAGTGTGCATGATTTTCCTCCATTAAAACAGCTTCATCTTGCAGGTATGAGGTTCTTTATTTTTCCATTGCAAATTACAAAATTTTTATTACTTGGAGTAGATTGAATTCTGAATGATTTTTTTAGTAATTGTCTTCTATAAGCTAGGTTATCTTTTCTGCATTTCTACTTTCTTCACACATAGGTTAAAGCCATTGTTTATTAGCAGATATATTTCTTTTATCAAAGGTTAGGTTATCTTTTTCTATTTTACTAGGCTATCCTAATATATTTTATTCATGATGAGATAAACACCATTAGGGTTATCTATTGAAGAGTTTTGTTTTCTATTTCATTTTTTCAATTTATTTCCTATCTATAAATTCAAGTTCCAAAACCTAGAACTAATTAAAAACAAAACCTATATCTTACCTCTGCTGGAAGATTTCATATTGCCAGCATGATGGTATTATTTATAATAAACCAAACTACTATCTACAACTTTGATTTAAATTAAATTCCTAATATTATAACTAAAATATAATGGCTAAACACTTTAATTAAAATATCATAAAACAAAAATATAAACAAATCATTTACATATTATAAACAACAATATCGAATTCCAAGCTAAGCTATCGATACCTCTAACGTATGAAGGCATGAGTGCCCCATATTTTCATAACCACACTATATAATTTATAACCTAACAAAAAATACATTATCAAAATCGTATCTCTCAAGAGATTATAACATAAAAAATCAACCATAACCTGATACAAATTACATTAACATATATTGTATAAACCAAAAGGTTACAGTATCGAATCCTATTGGAATTCATGCCAAAAAAAAAACTACACACCCATGGTTTACAACTCACATAGCCCAGGATTGAATCCTGTGAGCTCACGACATAAAAACAAGTGTTACTTTTCAACCATGACTAGCATCGAATCCCGTAGGGTTTGGTTCACAACATTTTATTTAACGTTGTAATAGATTCCATTATTCCACACAGTTTATGCTAATAAAATTTATATACAAGAAGAATCAACCACAGATCGATTTCGTTTCCCTGTCAACGTTTTCCACACATTAAAATACAAAAAAAAATATACACACTGTAATTTTTATTCAAAACTTTTCTGCACAGTGGTATAAACCCAGTTTATACATTGTAATCATTTCGAGGATCACGACCAAGAAACAGAGCAAACCCAATAACATAAACTATAAACAATTCACCATAGTCTACATTATCATAGCAACGACATCCTCTTTGAATTATTAAAAATAGAGCTCATGGCCATTTCCAAGATAATGTATAGGTAAGTAAACAAACACCCCGAATCACCATAAATCAACGATTCACCATTTCATTACATAGTCACTAAGCTATTTGGAATGGATCTAAAGCCAAAATAAACTGTTAAATACCCAAAACGAGAATTTAAATTACAGATATCAATTTACCCAGAGTCAAAACCTTTCCAAGAAAGGAATCTTATCCACGATTTATACACAACAGTGAGTGCATTCTTTTATAACCCCAATAATTTAAACATAAAAACTACACAATCGCAAATCCAAACCAATGCACCATTTCAAGCAATGGTGTTGTCACCATTCAAAACCCAACATTATAACTAAAACACAGAGTCTACATTAACCATCAAGATCACAAGTAAAAGCTACAAATCCAAAATATTACAAAGTAGAGTCATGATAATCATGACCGAAGGCGCCAAACCCAAACCCAACAACTTAAACCCCAAACTTCATATCCATCTTTGATGCCTTTCATTATTTACAACAGACTTGTACAGTGCTTGTACACAGTCGAAACGGCTAACCCACACAAGTATTCATTCATCAAACGATGAGATTAAAGCTCTTTCAAAACACCCATACGCAAAGGAACAAGTTTAGGCTTATTTATACAGGGCTTACCAATGAAGGGTAATGCGTCGGCAACCTGAAAGACCCACGACCCACGCAGTGAAGGACCTGCTACCTACAAACAAAGGACAACAAAATGTGAGAAGTATGCCAATCCTCCAAACTGAAACAACAAATAAACAATGTTTCAAACCAGGTGAAGGGCATACCTTCCAAAATGCAGATACAAGGCAGACCTCACGCCATGATACAGACTAAAGAGCCGAACAGAGCTCCCCCAATGAAACTCCATATGAATCATTCTTCCACGATAGTCCAAGCTTGGGGATTGAGACCCACACATCCCGAGGACCATTTAATCTTCCACCCTGTGCACCACAACCTCAATTTTTATCCCCCATGCCTATTGTTCTTAAGCCCCAAAATGCGATCTAATATTGAATTTCCTTGTGCACTAAAACCCCATGTTTACATCATGGACTTAGGGTAAATCCAAGATTCATGGCATATGGAATATGCCATGAATGGCTTAGAAAATACCTTTAACATATTATATATAAACTTTAAAACAACATATGGCTATGGTCTGATATCTTAAGCCTTCACATAACAATTAAACCATATAAATGTTAAGCACAAGTTTGAAGCTTACTAAAGGTCTTAGAACCATAAATAATAAAAATAATAATGATAACTAGTTTAGACGTAGGTATAAATAAACCCAATCGTGCGTAAACGATAACGCTAACAACCGTAATAAGAGATGCTAGATAGGACTTTGGTCATTTTCATCTTCAAAGGTAAGCACGTAGTTTAGCATAAGTAAACTGTCATTGTTTAGTTGCCATAACAAGTTTGTCATCACCTAATGAACCTGCATAGGATAAAGAAGTGTTGCATTATTTCAATATGAACTAAGTAAACCATGTAACGTCAAGTAAAACCAATTACCTCTCAAAGTGATTCTATAAGGGATACAAGTCCTGCCACTCCACCCCTTGACATTACAAGTTAAGTTTGGATTTTATGTAAACCAATAAACAAAAATTATGACTAGTAAGTAAGCTATAAACCAAACACACATACATGTAAATAAATGATAAGCAACAATCAATTAACAATGTAACAATCTAACTCAGAATAAAGTAACATAAAAATAATATAGAATTACATTAATAACCACATCGGGGAAAACATATAGAAGAGGGTAAGAACAACTTATGACAATTCAATTCCATGAACAAAGTTCGACACATTCCACATAAGATAAGTTAATGTCGAGTTCAGGTAGTAATTAACTAGCCTAATAAAAAAAAAATTCAAATTTTGGGGACATTACCAGAGTTCACCAGCTCGTAAATGAGCTCATATCCTTGAGTCCAACTCATTTTGAGACAATCCAGGATTTCTTCACCAAGTTCAATTCATTGGTACTTCATATCAAGAAATATGGCATCGAAAAGAAGGATGATGAACTCATATTTTCCATACTTTTGAAGCTAGGGCCAGAGTACTCAATGTTTGTAAGCACATTTCACTCTAGCAAGCTTACAACTAAAAAATGGCGCATTCCATCACCAGTTAAATTTAAGGAGTCACTCACTCAAGATCAAGGAAAGATAGTGTAGATGGGAACCGTCAAATCTAGTAAATACCAAGCTCTTGCTGCAGGAGTTTCGAATCCATCCAAGGGAAAGAATAAATCCAAGGATTCGAGGAAGAAAGACAAGAAGAAGCAAGAAAGACCCAAATCTTCAGATGGAGGTTCGAATCCTTGCAAGGACAAGGACAAGAAGAAGAAGGAGGAGACCAAAAGCACCTACTATCACAAAGGGTGGAATCTAGAGAGTGCATGTATGAAGAAGACCATAGACATGATGGCACAACTATTGGAGAAGAACAACATCCCACTGCCTGAGGGTGCAAGGAAGAAGGATGGAGGTTCAGGCTTAGACAACAAAGAGAGGTGACATGCATTGGTTGCTGGTTCTTTAGACTCTTCATCATTCATCATTTATTTGTGAGCATCAAGGCACATGGAATCTCTGAAATATTTCTTCTCATCCATGTATTATGATAGTGGTCCAACTGTTCAAATAGGTGATGATTCAAAGATTCAAGCCAAAGGGATTGGAAGGATCGATCTTTGAAGATGGATATTTAATAATGTTTTGTTTGTACCAAAATTAGCGGTGAACATACTCTCATTTTACCAAATGACTCACACTGGTGAAGCCATGCGAGTAATAGTCACTCCACTAGTACAAAATGAGGAATTAGCTACTACGTGACTAAAAATTCTAGTCACCACAGGTTTTTCAAGTGATTTACTACTAAATATGAACAATTTTGATCGACCCAACTATAAAGGACTAAAATTAATGACTAATTTAGTCACCAGTTAACAAATATGACTAGGTAATAAGTGACAGAGTTAAAAATGACTAACATAAACGACCAATTTAGTTAGGACATAAAAAAATTACTAGCTAGAAGAATATGAATTAGCCATTTATGTTAGTCATTTTTTATTATCAGTCCAACAACGAAAAATTGCAATTTTGGTGATGAAGTGTTACAATTTACTAAATTTTGACACTAAAGATAGATTCTCTCTAGATCCATTTGCGGTGTTAAAATTGAGTAAATTGTAACATTGTAGATGGATTTTTGTCACAAAGGGTATTTGATGAATTAATCCTAATTAACATAATCCATAAGTAAATCTGTGCAGGATAAGTACAAGAACAAGCTAACCATATTGCAACGTTCAATATCCCTGGACATTTTGTATATACGTTATAATATTAATAAAGTGGGATCTAGACCACCAAAGTTATACATGGTACTATAGTATAGTTCTTACCTCGGGGAGGCTATGGATATGTTTGATAACATACCAAGACAAGACTAATCAATTAAAACCAAGGATAGACATAAATAGAAAACCTCTACTACATCGGACCACATCTAGACATCTATGGAGGTAAATAACACTCGCACGATATGTTTGCTTAAAGAACTCTATTGACAAATCCACAAAATATATTAATATATTACATACTATATAGTTACAAAACATACCATATATCAATTACAAAACATATATATAACAAAAAACAACATAAAAATAAACAAAATATACAATATAAATGCTCCCAACACACACATATATATTGTAAGTATTTGGGTGTGTTCTACTATCTTAAATACACCTAATATTTAATTATCGACCGGGGTTGGTAGGCTTAGAGATGCTACAAAACATATGCGAAGTTAGAGGGGTTCCTAGGGCATTGTATAAATACTTTAATAAACAAAAGATTGAAAAAAATTTCAAAATGAAAAACCGAGTCAAACTCCTAAAAATTTAATCATTAATGTGATTAAAGCAAAACATCATACTAGGATAATATCAGAATACTCATTAACTCTTCTTCTTCTTAATCTAAGAATGGGAAAACTTTCAGAAACTGAGAAAGGTCTAACTTACAAATAAGTAGAAAAAATAAATAAAGAAACAAGTAGAAAACTTAATTAAGAAGACTTTTCTAATTCTTTAGCCTATATGTGTTTTTAGTAAACATACAATTAAAGGAATAAATCCTATACTAGTATCAATCTATAAAGTATTGGTGTATTTAACATGTCTATCACTAAATTCAATATAAGCAACGACAAATTGAGCTAAACTAGAGATACACTTATGAAATATTACAGCGATGATAAATGAGGAAATCAAAGACAAAAGAAGCAAATCAAATCATAATCCAAAAACATGCTTTGATTGAAAATAAATACAAAAAGGGATTTTAATAAGTACTTTGAAATAATCTAACCTAAGGTCCTACAGGCTGATGTAAGAATTACTTAATTACCAAAACATAACAGAATTCAAAGAAAACCAAAGAAATAAAACTGAAAACAGGTTAAAAAAAACTAATAACACTAAAGGTCGGATGGAAGGTTGGACAACAGTCTGGAAGGAAGGTCCAAATGACAGTCCAAACACATAGTCCGAATGAGAGGCTGTATACAAAAAATAATAAAAATAGACCTAAATGATTTAATTATCAGTTGATTTTGTGCATATGAAAACAAGATGCATAAAGGAAAGAATTTAAACCTAATTAATGATTAAAATAAACAAAAGGGATTACTACTCTATGGGTGTGAAGAGATTGTTTCTATTATAAAATAAAAGAAACTGAAACATTGCTGAATTAATCTATATTTAAACAAAAGTTAACGAAACTAATTCTAACTACAAATAAGACCTAAGACTAACTAAATTTTGTCTATCTGTAAATATAACATTAAGCATTTAACTGAAAGAAAAGACTGAAAGGAAAATTGAAAACAAACTACACATGACCTAAGACTAACTAAATTTTATCTATCTATAAATATGGCATTAAACATTTAACTAAAAGAGAAAACTGAAAGGAAATTTAAAAACAAACTACATGTGACCAGTCACTCTAATTCTATAGGCAAAGACTACATTAAAAGCATAATTACATTAAATCTAACAAACATATGTCACAAGAAGTAAATAAATGGAAAATTACAGTAACATAATCACATGAACAAATTAAAACAAAACTACTTATCTGTGAAAGAGAAAATAACAAAAAAACATACGGACATGGAAGCCACTGGTTGTTGAGGGGCCCTCTCAGCAATCAGGGGATGCCTGTCTAACGCCTACGCAAACATGACCATGAATAGCATAATATATAGACTTTTATTCAGAATATGGAATAAAATTAGAGTGTGCTGAGGGACAAACTACATGCATAAAACTGAAATTGTCTACTCTCCTAAAAACTAACTAACTCTCCTCCCCAGCTCTCAAAAGAGGCTGGTATATATAGCAGATACAAGATATGAGCAAGTTGACCCTTTAGTGGTCAACTTCTCTCTAGATTTAGTTGATATTAAAGGCATATAATAGTTTACAGGCCAGTGCATAGTCTGGTTCCTTCTTTGGTGTAAGGCTGGTTTTCTTCAATGTGAACTTGGCATGCAGGCTCCCTCTCTAGCGTGGTTGATGGCGGCATGTTGGACAGTGAAGAATACATAGTAGCGAGCCTCTAGAATGAGATATCCTTCTTCAATGTGAACAGATCTCCTTAGCATGTGTAATGTGGCATGAAACCCCTTCCTTAGCGCAACCAACGGTGTGGTGTTGAAAAAATAAGAGCACACGGTGGGCAGGTCATTCCATTCTTCAAAGCGCACATACTGGTAATAATTCATAGGTTAAGCAAAGGAGGCCACAACTGATTCTAGAACAAGAGTGCACCTTCTTTAAATGCGTGGGCAGTGAGCAGCTTGGTGTGGGGAGAAATCAATGCATCGACGATCCTTCTAGATTGGAGTCATTCTTCCCTTTGAACACGTGGGTGATAAGCAACGTGATGGCGATCTTAGGATAAGAGCTTCTTTAGTCATCAAACACATGGACAGCAGGCTGTTTGCAGAACTGTTTCAACATTAAATGCAGCGTGCAACCTGATTAATGAGTTGGATGATGATTGCACATATCGGGTGAATGGTAAGTTGAACGATGGATCATTAGAGGAAATTTGGGGTCTAAAATGGGCCTTATAAGAAAACGTGCCAAAATAAGTTTTTGTGAGTTGGAATTCAAGAACCAATAGAATTTCAATAAAATAAGTCAACCATAATGGTTGAATTGGCATATTTGTCATTAAAAAAAACTACTTTTTTTGTTCGTATTTTCGACATATCTCATTGTGTTTTTACTCAAATTTCGATCGAGAGAGCTCGTTGGATGTGGAATTTGATTCTGCATCCAACGAGTACCCACACTGCATACTTTTGATGGACCGCGCTACCCCAAAAATAAGAAATACCTGAAAAAACGTGATGATGACATCATCATCACATTTTTTCAGGTATTTCTTATTTTTGGGGTAGTGGGGTCCATCAAAAGTATGCAGTGTGGGTAATCGTTGGATGCGGAATAAAATTCCGCATCCAACGAGCTCTCCCAATCGAAATTTGAGTAAAAACATAGGGAGATATGTCGAAAATACGAACACAAAAAGTAGTTTTTTTCTTTCTTCCTCCAAAATTAATTAATATTATTTTATTATTTTAACCATTATTTTATTATTTTAACTATTATTTTATTATTTTCCTTAGGAGGCCCATTTTAGACCCCAAAATTCCTCTAATGGCACAGATCAGGTTGAATGGTAAGCTGAATGGTGGTTGCACAGATCGGGATGAATGGTAACCTGAATGTGTACTTGTTATTAATTCGCCCAATCATACTACATAATCTGCAAACAAATACACATATTAATTAATATATCAAATATGATCTAAATAATATAGATTTGAGTTAATAAAATTATAAAAATGATATTAATAACCGAAGTTGGATAAACATTAAATTCATTATTACCTCATGCTAAATAATGATCTGCATGACATATAATACACGAAAGATAATAAAATATGCATTTAAATGTGTTATTTTAATGCCAAAAAATGATAACAAAATGAGGCTCAGCATTCCCCCAAACCAGAGAAATGCCAGGTCCCACTGAGCAAAGAAAAAGATTAGAGATCATACTGTCAAAGCAAACTTTGAAATGTGAGCTAGCAACAGGCATATGCATGAATAAGTGAGTTCATAAAGTTTATAATTAATTCAACCATGTCCAAAGTAAAAATTTGAACAAGTTGAACATATCACACAAAAGGTATAAAATTATTCATTTGACAGTTTACATACATGGAAAAGGATAGGGTTACTAACAGTGAAATGATAACTAAAAAAAACTTTTAAGGTCAAAGCAAATAAGTGATATAATATCACCAAGTTTAGATCATCATGTGGTATTTCATTTGGATTATCCTTTGATCCTTCATATATTCCTCCATATTGATCTTCTGTAAAAATATACTTGATGCTATAACCAAGTTCCATTGCTAATTTATCCTGAAAAACACTTATCATTTTGTCAGAGAAAATAGATCTGTCATAAATAATGAAAATAAAAATAGTCTAATTTTTCCTAATCCTCCCCCCCAAACCAAAGGTATGGCGTGTCCTCAAGCCATGAGAAAGAAGATTCGATTGTTCCATATAAAAAGAGTCCCATCATGCTATTTTATTATTTTGTAAAAAGAAAAAACTAACTAGTAAATGAAAATGATTCAGATATGTATATTCATGAAAAATATAACAGTGCTTAGAAAGACCACTTAAATGGTGATAGGATAATTGAAATCATGGCATAGGAAAAGCTAGTCATTCATGCCTTATTTTAAAGATATCTTGTCATCATAAGATATTTTGAGTTTACCTCGGAGTGTGTGATATTTTATAGCTATGGGTCCCATTTATAGGATAATGACATCCTAGGTATTTGTTGAATTATATGGCTAGGTCCAATCCCAACTTACATCGATTCTCAAATGACATTAAAAACAATCGTCCTTAAAATAATTTTTTTTTTTCATATTTATCTTTATTCTCCGAATCATGTGCATAGTAGTGCATTAACCACATATCTTTTACCAGATATTTCTCCATTGCCAGCAGGCCTTTTTAGTACGCCAACGGGTTTATCTTGCTACCATGCAAGCATAGTCCTGCTGCCAGCAGGCCTGTTCAGTACCCCGACGCGTTCACTTGCATTTATCGATCTTCCTTGTTTTAAGCTTTTACTTAGCATTGACCCGCTTCCAACAGGCCTGTTCAGTACCTCGACGGGTTTTCCTTGTATAATGATATTAAGTATATGGAATCCAATTGGTACTAGAGGGTGTTAAGCCCTGCTAAAACACATAATTCAATTTTGCAAAAATAAACTTATAAATAATTTTCATAATGGCCTTAATCATAGATCGTGTCAAAATAGAATAACTTAAAGTTGTTCTTTGACCTTACAATCCTTCTTCTTTGTAAAAGATAAATAATGTTCCCCACAGGAAAAAATTCCACCTACTATCGAGTTATCACACAAAGATACTTTAAGTGACAAGTTTTGATAACAAGTATAGGATAAACTAGTAATCCATAGGTATAAGGTGAAATTCGAAAAATATAATATTAATGAGAGTAAGTCTTATCATGCAATTGATTAAAATAGAAAATCAGAAATATACATGTCTAAATCAAAAACTATCTGAATCATAAAAGGAACAGTTAAGAATGATGTACACAGAATTACAATAAGCTGCAATTTTTAAGAAAGGTTTAATATATCTTATGATCATAAATTGTCTTTCAGATAATACTCCATGAGCTTCTTTTAGATAAAATTCTTATAATCAAGCTGTAAAACCACTTGTTAGTTGCTTCCGACTTATTTATAAAAACATATATAACATTATGGAAAGAAAAAGAGTCACCTGTGGTAACCCTGATTTATTTAATAAAACAAAAATATATTTACATACTATCCTATTCTACTAAAAAAGAAAGCAATTTAAGTATATGAATTCTTCCAATGTAACCATGTTCGAAGCAAAATTAGAAATATACCTTTATCCACATATAAGAAAAATATTACAACAATTACCGAGATATGAAGAATCAACTGAGCTGTTTGATTTACTAGCAATAAACATTGAAGAAGAGGATGGTACCGTGGCCTAGTTCCCTCTTGGAACCATATTTCAATGTGACTTATATATTCTATGTTTTCTTCTTCATTTGTTATGTCACGAGATCTTTCATTGAACTCTAGGATACATAAAGAATCTAAGTTTGGTGGTGGGGAATATTCAGGTTCTAATGTCCCTCCCTCATCAAACGAGAGGCATTCCAGGTTGATCTTGTCTTCTTGTGGAAAAGGGCAAGTAGAAACTTCACTTTCTTTTTTAGTCTTTATAATCCCTTGATCTATAACCTCTCCAATTCTCGTATGAATTTCTTTCAATAATGTTGGTGAGGTAGGTAAGGTGGATAAATGTTGCAGTTCAACACTGTAAGCATATTGTACTATTTTATTGTTGTTAGAATGTGGACTGAATTGAACAAAAATGTGCATAGGGCATAGAGGAGATTTATGAGAAGGTAATTGTGGCAGGTGTTATTGGCTAGCTTGTGTGGTTGATCCTTCCTGGAAAATGGGATATTGTTGAAAATCTTGTAGAACATGAAGTGTTGCACCATAAGAGATAGTATCCCTATGATCATCAGATGGGATAGAAAGGATTTGTGAACAAATTTGACAAGGGTTAAGATGAGGCTCGGAAGAGGGTATACTTTTACTAATATTGAATTTTCCTCTTAAATACCTTCTACATAATTCACAAACATTATCATATGATAACTGAAATACGTCACCTATTCCCATCAGACTTAAAATTTCTAAATATTCATTTCTTAAGCGTTTGAGTAATTTTTTTTTCAAGGTATCCTTTCCTGACTGTCTTAGTTTTGATCTTTGAAGGCTGTATTGAAAGCATTCTACATAATTTTCCGAAGTTTCTTCTTCTCCCTGTGTTATTTCAAAGATTTCCTCATTGACCCTGCAATAATCTTGGTATCTTTTCAAGAACATATGTTTCATGTCTTCCCAAGTTTGAATGCAATTCCCACCTAGGCTCATGAACCATCGGAAGGATGCTCCTTTCAAAGTAAGAGGAAAAAAATTCATATTTTGAACATTATATGCTCTACAAAGTATTTCCAATTGAAATAAAAACTCATCGGGGTCTTCATTCTCTAGTTCGTGAAAATTTGGAAAAATGGATGGGGGAACGTACTGCATTTGTGCCACTCCTCTTCAGTCTCTAATAGGGAATTAAAAGGTAACAAATTCTTCATCCTTCTCTCCTACCATATCTTCCCACAATATAAATAGTTTTTCATGTGTTATCTTAAATCTCTCCTTTCAAATGTTCCTGTTAGTTTGTTAGCAGGATGGGTGGCACTTACAACACCACTAAGTGATTTAACTGTAAAATAAGTCCTACACTCGCATACAAGTAAATTGTACGAAAGTCAATTACCTAAAGGCACACGTACATCAAATTGAACTTATGAAAAATTAAACTATCTACGCCTATAAAAATAAAATTACGCTTAAGGGAAATAAATCAAAATTTTCATAAAGTAAACACACTTGTGCAAAAAAGGAACAACAAGAATTTGGGGAGACCCACTAAAGTGGATGTGTAAAGCTGTCACACCATGGAAATTCCGTAGTGAAGTCATCTTTGTGTCTTACCATGCCCCCCCCCCTCCCTTGTTGTGTAACGTAAAGGAAACCTATCTATCCTTATATATCTAGACTCTATTCATGAAAAACTAAACTAAAGGAAAACCTAGAATACTACTACTGATGGGTTTGGGGGCACCTGTTATAACAGATGCGCAGGTTCTTACCTCTCGTCTTACTACTCCCCTGCCACCAATCTATCACTAAACTTCATAAGCAAATTCTATTTTTTTCTACCTTACAAAACAACTCCCCAACAACGGTGCCAAAATGTTTGGGTGTGTTGTACTATCTTAAATATACCTAATATTTAATTATCAACTAGGGTTGGTAGGCTTAGAGTTGTTACAAAATATATGGAAAGGTAGAGGGGTTCCTAGGGCGTTGTAGAAATACTTTAATAAACAAAAGATTGAAGAATCTTTCAAAATGAAAAACCGAGTCAAACTCCTAAAAATTTAATTATTAATGTGATTAAAGCAAAACATCATACTAGGATAATATCATATTACTCAATAATTAACTCTTCTGCTTCTTAATCTAAGAATGGGAAAACTTTCATAAACAACTTTAGAAACTGAGAAAGGTCTCATTTAAAAATAAGTAGAAAAAATAAGTAAAGAAGCAAGTAGAAAACTTAATAAAGAAAACTTAATTAAGAAGACTTGTCTAATTCTTTAGCCTATATGCATTTTTAGTAAACATACAATTAAAGGAATAAATCCTATACTGGTATCAATCCACAAAGTATTGGTGTATTTAACATGTCTAACCCTCAATTCAATATAAGCAATGGTGAATTGAACTAAACCAGAGATAGAATTATCAAATATTACAACGATGATAAATGAGGAAATCAAAGATAAAAGAATAAAATCAAATCATAATCCAAAAACATGGTTTGATTGAAAATAAATACAAAAAGGGCTTTTAATAAGTACTTTGAAATAATCTAACCTAAGGTCCTAGAGGCTGATGTAACTATTACCTAATTACCAAAACATAACAAAATTCAAAGAAAACCAAAGAAATAAAACTGAAAATAGGTTAAAAAAAATAAACGAATAACACTAAAGGTCGAATGGAAGGTCGGACGAAGGTCTGGAAGGAAGGTCCGAATGACAGTCCAAACACATAGTCCGAATGAGAGGCTGCATACAGAAAATAATAAAAATAGACCTAAATGATTTAATTATCAACTGATTTTGTGCATATGAAAACAAGATGCATAAAGGACAGAATTTAAACCTAATTAATGATTAAAATAAGAAAAAGGGATTACTAGTCTATGGGTGTGAAGAGATTGTTTCTATTATAAAATAAAACAAACTGAAACATTGCTGAATTAATCTATATTTAAACAAAAGTTAATGAAACTAATTCTAGCTACAAATCAGACCTAAGACTAACTAAATTTTATCTATCCGTAAATATAACATTAAGCATTTAACTGAAAGAGAAGATTGAAAGGAAAATTGAAAACAAACTACACGTGACCTAATACTAACTAAATCTTATCTATCTGTAAATATGACATTAAACATTTAACTAAAAGGGAAAACTGAAAGGAAAACCAAAAGCAAACTACACATGACTGGTCACTCTAATTCTATAGGAAAGACTACATTAACAACATAATTCCATTAACTATAACAAACATATGTCACATGAAGTAAATAAATGGACAATTCAAGTAACATAATCACATGAACAAATTAAAACAAAACTACTTATTTGTGAAAGAGAAAATAACAAAACCACATACGGACATGGAAGCCACTGGTTGTTGAGGGGCCCTCTCAGCAATCAGGGGATGCCTGTCTAACACCTACACAAACATGACCATGAACAATAGAATGTACATAATTTTATTCAGAATATGGAAAAAAATTACAGTGTGCTTAGGGACAAACTATACGCATAGAACTAGAACTGTCTACTCTCCTAAAAACTAACTAACTCTCCTCCCCAGCTCTCAAAAGAGGCTGGTATATATAGTAGATACAAGAGATGAGCAAGTCGACCCTTTAGTGGTCGACTGCTCTCTAAATTTAGTCGGTCTTAAAGGTATATAACAGTTTATAGGGAAGCACATAGTCTAGTTCCTTCTTTGGCGTAGGTCTGGTTTTATTCAATGTGAACATGGCATGCAGGCTCCCTCTCCAGCGTGGTTGATGGCGGGGTGTTAGACATTGAAGAATACATAGTAGCGAGTCTCTATAATGAGAGGTCCTTCTTCAACGTGAACAGATCTCCTTAGCATGTGTGATGTGGCATGTATCCCCTTCCTTAGTGCAACTGACGGTGTGGTGTTGAACAAATAAGAGCACACGGTGGGCATTTCGTTCCATTCTTCAAAGCGCACAGACTGGTAATAATTCAGAGATTAAGCAGAGGAGGCCATGACCGATTCTATAATAAGAGTGCGCCTTCTTTAAACGCATGGGTAGTGAGCAGCTTGGTGTTGGACGAAATCAATGCACGAACGATCCTTCTAGACTGGTGTCATTCTTCCCTTTGAACACGTGGGTGATAAGAAACATGATGGCAATCTTAGGCTGAGAGCTTCTTCAATCATCAAACACGTAGACAGCAGGTCGTTTGTAGAACTGTTTCAACATTAAATGCTTAAAATCGGTTATGGATAGCGAGTAGCCTGATTAACGAGCTGGACGACGATTGCACAGATCGGGTGAATGGTAAGCCGAATGGGGGTTGCACAGATCGAGCTGAGTGGTATGTTGAACGGTGGTTGCGCAGATCGGGTTGAATGGTAAGCTAAATGTGTACTTGTTATTAATTCTCCCATTCATACTACATAACCTACAAACAAATACACAAATTAATTAATATATCAAATATGCTTTAAATAATATAGATTTGAGTTAATAAAATCATAAAAATGATATTAATAACCGAAGTTGGATAAACATTAAATCCGTTCTTACCTCATGCTAAATAATGATTTGCATGACATAAAATACATGAAAGATAATAAAATATGCATTTAAATGTGTTATTTTAATGCCAAAAAAATGATAACAAAATGAGGATCAACAATAAGACACACACACACACATATATATAATAAAACTTATATATAAAATAAACAAAAAAATATACCATATCATATACAATAACCTTAATACAATCATAATGAACACTATGTAAACTAATAAAATAATCATTGGAATATGACCATAATACCTCCAGCTCGAACCCAAACATACAATTGACCTCTGCTTCAGTTCATTCATGGATGATTATCTGAATTCATGGAGATTTCCTCCCCGAATTTCCCAAATATGAAGAATTATGTTGAATTCATGGAGATTTTCTTCTCGGATTATCTAGATAGACCTTTGGTGCCAAATATTTTCAGTTGGCAGGAAGCAAGGAGGGTTTGGTGGGTTTTGGGATGAAAATAGTTTTGAATTTGGTCTGAGAGGGGTTTTTTGGTGTTTTGGGGTATTTATCAGGCCACCATTCATACACGTCGAGCAATTGCAATGCCTAGAAACCATTGACATGGGTTTAAATTTTGGGTATTTATTTTTGAGTGATTCCATGGATAGAAGAGCATTCGAGAGAGATTAGAGGCTCTTAAAGAGGTGGGTGATGAATTATGCAGCTTTAGCTTCAAAATATCAAACTTCCCTTCCAAAATTGCAAGTTGGTTTCTTGGTTTTATTTGAAAATTTAGCTTATGGATGTTAATCTTGGTTAGCATCCTACATTGTGAATATTGAAAATTGTCTAGCATCTTGATTCTTGATTCATTATTGTGAATTTTGATTCCTAAATAATGGGTTTTTTAGTAACTAGTAAGAATTCAGTTCTTTAGTGCCCAACAAAATGAATTCCCACCCTCCCTTTTTTCCGCTTTGTTTCTGGACCATACCTTGAAGGATATTAAACTAGACCTGTTTGCTTGTTCGGTTAGTCTGTTAGTTCTCACCTCATATGATTAAGTATTCCCAAAGGATTCATTTTGTTGTTAGTTCTTACCTAGGGAGTATGCCTTCTAATTTGAGGATATAAAACACATAGTTGGTGTTGCTTGTTTGATCAACCTACCATTTGGAGGGATTAAATATGACCTTCTTTCTTGTTGTTCAATCAGTTAGTGTCATTTATCACTGAGGGATTCGGCATGTTTTCAGTAGTTCATATTGTCAGTATTTCTCACTTCATAACTTAAGGCTTTTAATCGAGGGAACAATTAGTTGTTTGAATTAATGTTGATAATCCACCAGTTGGAACTACAAATAAGATAACTCAAAAGGGTTTCATTCACTATCAGTCTCACCTCAACAATTTAAAGGAATTATCGAATGTTCAACCAACACATAAATTTTTATTGCAGCTTAAACTTGACCATTCTCCTCAAAATCTCGAATGTTTGTCTACTGTAGCGAATTTCAATCAATTAGTTTGTAGATTTTCCATCCCTTTTTCAGATCATTAACAAACCAGTTTTGTGAGACGAGTTCCTAGTATGCCTCTAGTATCCTTTAGGGTCTACAACAATGGTTTGAGTCCAATCGGTTGATGAGATAATGCATTTCTGCCACTAAGCATAATTAGCCACTAACCAATATTGATTTTGTAGTTTTGATTCAGTAGTGATGGGATGATTTATGCATCATATCAAGAACCCCACCATGTTGTAAATCGTTTTGATTTTGTTCAGTGTTTTTTTTTACAAGAGTTCAGTTTTAACCACATTTTACCTAGATAAGATGTTCCGACATTTTTGCAACTTGCGTTGATGAGGATCAACTTTGCTTCAACATTTTGGATGATTGATAACGATTTGCAATTTTGAGTTGAGATATTGAGGCAACGGATTGAGTAGTTTGAGTAGTTTAAGAAGTTGTTTTTTTATTAGATTTTGGTTAAGTGTTGCAACAGATTTGAATTTTGTGTTTCGACGTGCAGCAACCCAACACATGTGTTTTACAAGCCAAATAACTTGACCTAAAACACTTCACTGATACAATTTTCAATAAGTTTTAAAGAAACAGTTTTGTAGTATACCTTGAGAGGATTAGGGAGAATTGTGAACACAAGTAATCCATATCCCTTGTAATGAAGTAATGGTGTTCAATCTATTATGCCAATATTGTAGTCTACCTAATAGAGTAAGTAATCTGAGTGTTATATAAATTTATAGATAGTTTTAACTCAATGGGATTAGATTTATCATTGTTTGATTAGGGTATAAGCATGTTGTTTAACTCTTAGTAGTATAGCTTACGACATTGAACTCTCAAAGCAAGTGGTACAACTTAACAAGTAGTAAGCTTAAATTTAATGGTAATTATAGCTTCTTACTCCGGCTCGTGCTTAGCCTCATTATGTCGAACAAAATGCTTACAACATATGTCTTTCTCCATAATGAAATGTATGTTCATGAATAATTGGTATACCAATAAAATCAATTATAAGCATTACTGTAATGTAATATCAATATTGTTAAGACTACACATATTAGCATGGTAGAGGAAATTTATTTTTTGATACATATCCTCTTAACTGCAGCTAACATACTTACTCTTATTGATTCATTACAGGATAACCATTACTCTATCCATTTGGGGCAGATGAGACTTATAAAACCAGTCTTTATTACAATAAATGGTTAGGGTTATAATAGTATCACCATTGTTGCAACTTTTTTATTACTACTGGTTATGACTTTGCTCTATCTCACTATAACACAACTTCATTGATTACTGATATTACTATGTTATAAAAATGTCTCAAACCATCTAACTAAGAGCTAATAAAGTCCATATAATTACTTTTCTTATTATGTTGAGACCGTGTAACTATGTTGACTTAGTACTTATGGATTAATGGGAATAGAAGTGTTGTAGTTATTAGTAATACTATTGCAATTATAAGGTCGAACTCATAGCTGGAACATGGTATACTTTGTAGAGATATCATAGCATGAAACCAATAAAGATATCATTAGTAATAACTATGAACCAATCCCATTAAGCTATGGTAATAAGGGCGATCTGTAATATCCATAACAGTAAAAATAACAAAAGCTTTTATTAGACCTTACTTGTGCTTAGACTAGTTATAAGTAGTACTTTTCTTGGCTTACTCTAAAGTATGAGCTATTGTACTATGTTTAGTTTGAGCTTAATTTTTTAAGCTCTGTTGTATTTATTATGTTCCTGGTTATGTTGACTACAATTATATATATTGTTTGTTATATCTTATGTGTTTATTCTTCTCCGATCCTTTGTTTCTTGTAAGATATTGTTTGTAAAGAGTGACCCTATGTTGTCTATGAAAAGTGCCTAATGTTGGCGATAATAGGAGGGGAAATGCTCAAAAAGGTAAACAAGTATTATATCATCAAAAAGTGGTATTTTTGGAGATAATAGAAGGGGAAATGTGGTGGGTTAGTAATAAATGCAACATAGCAGAGAATCGACTCTATCTCCCCTCAAAATGGAGATATAACTGGAGAGCTCTCTTGCAATACCCTCTATCCTAGTTATGGAATTGTCATGTTAAAGGGGTGGATTTGAAAATGCCTTTTTAAACATGCAGAGGGTTCCTACCTTTTCACGTTCACTATGACAGATCAATATGTGCAACCCTACCCCACACCAAAATTTAACATGTGACCTCCCCAAAGATACACATGTTCTTAACCATTGGGCCCACTCAAGTGCATTTGTTTAATGTTAGGAGGACATGGGGAATGTTCGATATGTGGCATGTTATCAAAATAAACAAGCTCTCAATTCCTCCACATATGTAATAATAAATGTTGAAGCCTTCAGACCCAAGGCCAATTTGTTGCTCTAGTTCATAGGGAAAAAGGGAAGTGGCCTTTGGTTAAATCCCATGACTAGAATTTTTCTTTATTTGGTAAGGGATATTTCCCCATTTTTAAGTCACACCATAATAATATTCATGAAGGGGACAATCAAATATTTCCTTCCATGTCAACACCTTCAAAACCAACATATCATCGTGCCTGGATCTTTTATCCCCAATACGAAACCTCCTCATCTCCAGCATGTGAAATATAGAGAAGGTTGTAGGGTTTATTGTCAATATCCATAGGAGCAATGATAATTAATAGAAACAAGAATAGAAGAGTTATGAAGGAGTTCCTCTCTCATTATTCTTCCCCTTCCTTTTTGAATTTCATCATTACTCACTCTATAGCGAGAGACAGTGGAAGCAATAGGTTCATATATTCCCCATACACCATTATAATTATTGTTACACAATTGAGGAAGTTTTGTAAAGTGTTATCATTTGAAGCAATGTGTCAAGGAGATAGCATACGTGCAAGGATATTTGACCAAGATGATGATGGTGATGGCAATGGATGCTAAAACTGGTGAACCCAATTGAAGTTTCAAATAAAGATGACCAATAAAGTCCATGGAAAGTTCAATGTGGAGACAAAAAGCATATTTTTGAAATGCAATAATGAAAAAATGAATTCATGCGATCTTGTTATATCCTCTAGATGAGGTATCTAGAATTGGAAGGCTCCCTTTCAATGACTCAAGAAATTCTAGCAAGAGTGATGCATCGCCAACTTCACCACCATGTGGCTATGTTCATAGCCCAAATTCTGAGGGACCTATTTTGGGTAACACACTTTCACCAGGAATAACCCACAACATGTAATTGTGTACTCCATCACTTAATATAATTGCTTGATTTCGAAATTCAAAAGGTCAATATCTTTGAAAGGAAAGAACAAAGGTCTAAAAATTGATGGTTGTTGTCTTGTCGGAGAAGCAATTGAGGCAATATTTTTGCCCAATCTGTTGTGCATGGATGAGATATGTTTAGGATGTTTGATCTATTTGAACATCAACTTCTAGCTGGATCTTGGCAAATATATATCTAGATTTGATCCATAGATCCAACTATCTAAAGGGACATATTTTGTAATGTAGGTATAGACTCTAAATATAAACAAAATTTATATTTGGCTTGAATGTGATGTGAAACTTGATGCTCATTTTGAAGATATTTTCTTTTGGCTTGTGTTTGCAAACGTATGCCTTTAAACGTTTTATTATAACTGTGAAATGACTAAAAATTTCAATGGATTTCCATTGTTTTTGATCACCAAGTCTTGAGGGATTTAGAAGAGTCATTGGATACTCTGAAGGTGCAAGTGGTTGAAAACTATAACAAGGCTCAAATGTATAAAGGTCTGTAGACACACTAGGTGATCTATCATAAGTTCATAATTGTAATAAATGACATGAATATACATGTCCTATTTTTTTTGCATTGATGATGAATCAGTAGCACACCCATAGGGTTCATGTTAACAATTTCTATTTGACAATTCATGTGTATGAACAGAAATATAATGTTTTAGTTGAAAACCCAACATTCATCCAAGGAATCAAATGATATTGGAAGCTGGATACTTCATCTCCATCAAATGTGTTGGATTCAGGATGTATCTTCACCCACCTAGACTAGTTGTTGGTGGATACCTAGAGGAATGGTTGTAGACTGAACTATCCCATGGATTATGATGATTAACAAATATGCCTCTCTGCAATATTGGAATAGGAACACATGAAATTGATCCCAAACATAAGGAGGTAAGTGTTATCCTCAAACATGGATGCAGATGTTGCTTCAAGGCTTTGTACAGATCATGAGGCAGTGATTTTGTGGGAGGTTTAGTCTTATCTCTAGATTGGTCGATGTAGTCAACATCTTATTGTTTTTTTCCAGTGTCATGCTCTATCGGTGTAGTCTCCTTTTCATTCGACGCCTGCATTATGTAAGTAATTATGTTGTAGGATGTTTAACCAAGTAACTATTGGCGGGATTGTTATTGAATGAATGGATTTTGATGGATTTTAGAGCCTTAGATATTATTTGGTTTTATGCTTCATGTTTCTGAATTCTAATCATGCATGTTGTCTCTTTTGGATTAGGTAATAGGGCCATTTCTACTAAGAAGGAGAAAAGATGAGGTGGAGAAATAATTGCCTAGTAAAATTCAAGTCACCTTGAAATGTGATTTGTCAGCGTGGCAGAAAGTGTACTATTAATAGGTCACTGAGAGTGGGTGAGTTCGATTAGAATCTGGTGAGTCATTTAAATTGGGGATATTCTTAAATTTTAATGTTGTTATGGAGAAATATCGATGATTTGAGTCTTGCATTTTTTGTTCTATTTTTTCCTATTTGCACTGTTATGGTGTTATTGTGTGACTAATTATTTGTTTTTCTATAGACGTAATTCCATTAAGCATGATGACAGAAGGATTTTTTTCCATCTTCCCTGTAAATATTTTTAGGATTTCAATTTTAGTTTTTGGATTTTACATGTTAATTCTTTGTAATACATTTGTATGATATTTGGTATGATGGTTACTACAAGTGTTCCCTGTCAAAGTATTGAGAAACACATGTAACTTTAGTTGTACATGAGAATTATTTTCTTGGGTTTCTTATTAATTGTACTTAGAAACGATTTTTTTGTCACATTGTGTCATTATTGTTACATTGATTCTCCTATGTTTTCCTTCAACTCTACTCCTTTATTTTCTTGGTATCATTTTCATCACATCATGTGCTATACATATATTTCATGGATCATATTTTTGAGTTATTTTTACTTGGCTTAATAAAATGGTTAGTTTTGAGTACTTTATTGCTTCATTATCCTGCCAAGTGTCTCATATTGGTTTCTATATTGACAATCATTGTTCGATGCTAATGTTGTTGGTTTCATTCTAGTACTTGAGAATTGATCAATCAATGCTCATGTATGGGAAATATGTGTTGGGTGATTATTTCTTTCAAAGTATTAAAAAATTATTGTGACCATGCACAAAAGTTTACCATGACAACAAAAACTAAGATATACCAGACAAGCAAATTAGAGGTAGATGGAGAGTTAGCTTAAAATGTGTTGAATGATTGTCTTCCGGACCTGGAGAACATAGCACACAAGAGACATCTATTTCATGAACTTGCATGAAAACACTAACTTGCACTAATCATGCCAACTTTGAAGAAATATTAACCAATGGTAGTCACCACTATCTTTCTTCCAAAACTGCAAGTTGTACTCAATTTGGAGAGGTCCCTAGAAAAATATTGACTATGGCAGTAAAGGGTACTCCTTGAATGTGTCAAACAAATAAACCTGTGCCAAAATTATAAAAAATGGTAAACCCACAAAACATATATATCATGAAATACTCAACAATAAAACAAATCTACAAAAAAAGGAAAGAGATTGTTGTTGTGGTATTGTATCCCATAGATCTGAGTGTTACTTTGAACATAAATTGTCATCAATATACATGTACAAAGGGTAGGGATGATCCATGCATATGAGATATGGACAGCTTGTAAAAATTCTGAAACTATAAAACTAAATCTACTATGATATGTGTACATCCAACGATGCTGTAAGGGAGTTGATGATGGAAAAAATAGGAAAGTTACACATAGAAACACTATGACTAGGAGAATCCCACATGATGTTTGTTGAAATTGCAATCTACAAAAGCCGAGGGAAGTGTGATCTGTAATGAGGGAAGAATGTAATATAGGTGTCCATGTTAAATGGAGGTATGTAATCTAATGTAATATAGTCTAAACCATGAATGATAAGGAGGCCACATTTTGAATTTATCCATCGATTTGAGTAGGAATCTAAGAAAAGGGAACACCATACCCATGGAGTTGGTTCCTATGGAAATTCTACCTAGTTTATCTAAAGGGAAAACCATGTAGACCCCAATGGAATTTGCAACAAAGGATGTGGAATTTGTCTCCAAAGAAGATGAGCTTATTGAGTGGATATTAAATTTATTGAAACCATTGAATGAAGCAGTAACACCAGTGAAAAGGAGTTAGCAATTTGTATGAAAATTCTTTAATTACAACCACCTAAAAATTTATCAAGCTCCAAATATAACACTACAATACAAAAACCTACAAAATATCTCAAACTTAAGATACAGTTAACATATCAGAAATGTCAATGACTAGCAACATGGAACCACTGTTGATATTGTATATCATAAATATCTTCTGCGCAAATACCAACTCTTGTGATACCTTCTTCACAACTTGGTTGTCATCCTATTTAAGAGAAGAAAACCATTTAAGAAATAAGAGCATATGGTAAAATCATATACGTGACAATTTGTCATGTACAAAAGGAGGATTCCAAGAAAACAAAAGGGAAAGTGTTGGAGGTGTTGTGGTCCAACTATCAACAATTTGAACTTCCAGCATGTCTGCTGATGATTCTTTTCTCAATCACACGCCCCCTTATTAGTAGAACATAGGGGACCTTTGTTTGAAAAATGTTGCTTAAGGACCTGCTCACATTGTCTCCTCTACATGGATCTCTTATGCAAACATCTTGTTGTTAAAATATATTTTATTTGTTTTTGACTAAAGGGGAATAAATTTTGTTCTTTCCTAGGATAGAATGAGATCATGTTTTGTGTCTTCTATGCATCGATCTCTTCTGTAAAAAGCTTCTTGTTGAGCTTTGTTTTGGTTTTGACTTTAGGGTAATAATTTTTATTCTTGCTCTGCATAGAACTAGATCATAGTTTTCATGTACTTGAATTGTGTATACAAAAATTTGGATGACATCATCCGCAATAATGGACCTAACAAAAGACTTCAAAATTTTGTCTACAGGCTAAAAAAAGGAAAATTAGTTTACTGGAAGAAGATGGAGATTTGAAGTAGCTTACCAATTCCATTTCAAACAGACAAGATGATTTTGCGAAGAAAACTATGAGTTCCAGAGATGCATCAAGATATGGCACAATTCATGGTAGGCTTGTTATTCCCTTATTAGACCTAAATTAGGTATTTTTGTTTAATGGTATAGTTCTTTTCAGAGGCTTTGACTTGTCCAATTCTTCCTGAGCCCAGACATATCAGAGAAATATTTTTAGAAAGACTTGGTTAAAGTTATAGAAGCATCGAATGTTATTTTGGAGGTACTAGATGTGAGAGATCCTATTGTAACACGATGTATAGACATGGAGCGAATGGTATTGAGAGTCAGTCCTAAAAAGCGTTTGGTTTTACTTATTAATAAAATATGTTTTTTTTTTTAACTTAGTGATCTTTACATTCAATTATAGTTTCATCTGTTTTTTTATATTTTTTTAAATATGCATGACTTTTCTGTTACATAAACATTACGGAGAAAACCATGTTACAAAAAAAGGGTGGAAAAAGCCATGTCAGAAAGTGCAAGCAAACCATAAGAACCGATAAAGTAGTGGGAAATGATGAGATCTTTAAAACCATTTCTAACTGGAGGATCAAGTTCCAGGATGACAAAAATGACAAAATTGGATGAAGTTATGGAAGAACATCTATTAGCCTTTTCTTTTTATCATGCTTTTGGGACATGTGTAAAATATAAATATGCTTATAATCTATTTTGACGCGATCAAAGTCCTGGACAAGCATTGCTATAATTACATTCCCATCTTTATTTTTAAGCTTATATTGTAAAAGGATCTTCCTTAACTTATTTTTAAAAATGGTTTAAAGATCTTGTTCCTAGGGAGATTGCAGAGAAATGACTCAAATATATTAGAGAATAACTACCAACTATATCCTTTAAGTGAAACACCCAGGAGTAGAGGTCAAATTTAGTATGGAAATCGGCTTCAAAAACTACCAGGCACACTCCCAGATTGTAGACCATTAATTGTCTTGAGGATAAAACACTTTTAATATTGTTGAAAAAATATTCTAGAAGTCATGAGGTATGTTCATAATGATTGTTTTTTATGCCCATTAAGATTTTTTTTGAGATATTTTTTTTTGTACTATTGCATAGCTTGAACAATTCCATTCTTTTGATCTTGCATTCCTTTTAGGCCGAGCATAGGATGTGTAAGTATGTTTATTTATAATTTGTAGTGTTTCACTAGTAAAATATGCAAGTTACAGGATTTAGTAGATGCTTAAGATTTTGTTCAGTGATATTTGTGTGTTTGTTTACCTCCAAAACAATTGTGTTGTTCATATTTTGTATGCTTGTCTTACAACTAAAGACATCCATTACTATTGGTGTTGTGGGGATTCCTAATGTTGGTAAAAGCATCCTTATAAATAACATAAAAAGATAACATGTTGTCAATGTGGGGGACACACCAGGCTTAACAAGAGAGATGAAGGAAAATAAGTTAGACAATCATGTCAAACTATTAGACTGCCTTGGAGTTGTGATCACTAATCCTAGTGACACTAAAGCAACAATTGCTCTTCGCAATTGCAAAAGGATTGAAAAATTGGATGATCCTATCTCTCTTGGTATTAAGTTCATTTTATTTCTTATTTGACAACTTATATATAGTATAAACATCATATTTTGTTTTTTGAGAAAAAATATATTCTACTTCTCAAGGTCAATTTATTTAATATGTAGTCTTTTTGCAATATCGTTGACTTTTATTCTTCTTATCAAAGATGGAAAAACATGTCATATCTAAGTTGTTAAATAGGTAGTGAGGATAACAGTCACTAGATATTATCCGTAAATGCAAGTTGTCTCATCACCTTTATTCAAGGAAACATTAAAAATAGTGAACATATTATATCATAATGATGGCACATTGGAAAATTAAAAAGGGAATCTTGGACACACATTTAAAAACCCCATACTAATATGGTTAATGCAGAAAGGAAAAAACACACCTTGGTTGCATGTGTGGGTTAGTTGTCTGTGTAGTATAGATTGTAAGGATCTTTGAACTGATTATCGAAGGACATATACCTCATTTGCTTCTATCAATATCAATTTTTTTTGTATTTCCTTTCCATCATCAATGCTAATAAAGAAAATGTATAATCTATTTCACATGTGCATGTGTTTTCCAATCAAATGTTACGTTTGAACAAATTTTCAGTGAAGGATATTTTGAATTGTGTCCATTGGACAAGTTGATGTCCTTATACAAGCTGCCTAAGTGCAGTTTAGTTGATGACCTTTTCAAAAATATCAATTCAATTTATGGGAAGCTAAAGAAAGGTGGTGTAGCAGACACTGTAGAAGATGCTAGGATTGTTCTATAGGACTGGAATGAAGGTATTTGAGTTCATTTCAGTGCCACGTTGTGTAAAAATTAACCCAGTTCCCGTTGTGCATTCTTTTTCCATTGAACCTTTTTCTATATAAGGTATGCATGTACTTATATTTACTACTATTTTTATGGATGTGCTTGTGATGGTTTAGGAAAGATACCATTTTATACATTTCCACATACACATAATGAGGGAGGACACCTAGAGTCTGCAATCAGGCCTTCCTGGGGAAATGAGTTTGATGTGAATGAGATTTTTGAAGAAGATTATGCTATGATAAACATGTTGCATTCTATGATTGATACTTCACACTTTGAAATTCCTGCTAATTTTCCCCTTAGTATGGAAAACCAATTTTCTGAGGTTAGAAACTCCTTACCTTCCATTTAAAGGAATCTTCTCAGGATAAATTTGTAAGTTAAGTCATCATACTATCTTGGAAAAATATTTTTGATATGTAATGTATAAAGTTTGACAACCATTTTAGTCTAGTAATAATGGGGAAGATCCTTATTTTCCAAACTTTCCTGTAGAGAATTTCCTGACGATTGGGCCACCATTTACCTCCAGCTTTCTATGGAGAGTAGCATTGACTATTAGAGGGAATGTTAGGCCTTCTTTAAGGAAGCAATTAATGGTTTGGATTCATGATGTGTTGTCCTCTATTTGAGGGGTTTTCAACCTTTTTTGGTGGATAGATCCATTGTGGAAGATAGGTTTTGAGACCTTGTATGGCAACATCCTTCATTTTATCTTAATCTATGGAGACCATCCATCCATGAATGGTTCACATATGCCATGGAAAGAGACTTGTTACATATATAATAAGGTCCATAACTAAGATGTGAGGTTTTTTATGCCCTTTTCATCCAAAAATTGCCTAGAATTGGAGAGTAGTTGTTTCTTTCACCCACATAACTGCTTCTTTGTAGTTTTGATGTTGTCTTTACCCATAGACATGCTAAAATCTACCACTTTACTACTATATGAAGGTGAAATAATGTCCATCTTTCATGGAAAGTTAAACCACTAGTTGTTATCATGCTTTTCTACCAGGTTAGTAGATTCAGTGCCCTTGAGTGGTCAAGTGAACTCAAACTACCTTTTTCTCTCTTAGAAACTCATTCAGAATCCACACACTCTTCCTCTAGCAATTATACCCAACCTCAACACTTCCACTGGAATTGTCTTCCAAACTCAAGAGTCTTCACCACTCAAGGTTATCTCTGCTTTGATACAACATGATGTAGGTATTGTATTTGTGAATCAAAGTACACAACTAAAACCAACAAAACCATCTAAATTTCAAAAAATAGAATATAGAATAACTAATTGTGTTATCTTTTATTCAAATATTGGTGAAATATCTTGAGCCACTATTACAATATGAAATCAGATCCTTATAAGGTCTCTAGGATTTCTTCGATAATAAAATCTACTTCTACAGAGAGGAAAATGCCTCATCATTGTCACCATATTAATATGTTTTGCTTATCTTTAGGGTGTGAATTTCGTTCTGGGAATTTAAACCATGTCAACCTCTAGTTTTGAACAGGTAATTTATTATGTCAATTGAAATATATTTTTTTTGTATGAACAAGAATATAAGAACTGTTAGGTTTGGAATATGGTCATGGGAATATCAAATTTCTAAATCTACCTAGGGTGCAAAGAAACCATTTAGTCCAATGGGAACTAACATCTTCCCTTCTAGAAATGAGCTTCTATTTGCTTGATGTATGACTGTCCTAAAATACTTCCATTTATTGCAAAAATGGGATGGAAAGTTCATCCTCATTTTTAGATTGTTTTGATTAATACCTTGAGGTCTGTATTTGTCTCACTCTTCCCTACAACTACCTATATATATATCTCTGAGGTATGTCCATTTTTTCGTTAGTGTCTTGTCTCCTAAGAGACAAAGTTTGATCATAATATATATCTGAGTATATAAAGGAAGGTCTAAACCACATTGTTTTCTTTTTTTTGTCCATTTATAGTTTTATTACATGCTCTTAACTAATTAGTTGTACAACTATGGGACTCTACATCCAATAGACATGTAGAGTAAATAACTACTTTCATGTTTTCAATTTCTTTTTGTTTTGTTTAAACAGTGGCATTCCAGGTGGGAGTTTAGGACAAATTTGAATAATTGTGGGAGGTTTGCTAGTTCTCTTTCGAGGTATAAATGATAGTGGGATTGGGATAGTCTCTCTTTAAATTTTGTTTTTATTTTACTTATATATCAATCTGAACATGCTTTCTTTCCTTGATTGCAGATTACTGGTTGTTTAACTGACCTATGAATAAAATGATGACATAAGTATTCATACTTCTTGTCAGAAAGAAAACTCGAAGGTATTGTTGCTAAAATTTCATCTCATTTCATTTCCATTTATCTAGTAGCTAAGAGTACTTACATTTAATTCCCATTATTCTTGATGTGAAATGGAATTAGTTGCATATTTCTTTTTACTATTCTATATACATTTTGGGTGATGAGTTGCTCCATTTTCTCATCCTTTACTTCTATATAAACTAAAATTATCCTTTCCATGACATCATCCACCACTATCTTCAAGTTACTTATGAGTTTTCAGTCAAATTCAGATATCTTGGAATGACTCTAGATGACATGGTAGATAGTTTAACATTGGAGGTATGATTTTCATTCCTATAAATTTCTAGAAATTTTTAATTTTGCATCATTCAAGATACAAAATAATGATTATCAAGTTACTATAGATACATAATGGCTTACACTGTAATAGTCCTTCAAGTCTTTCAAATGCATTTATTAAGGGAAAAAAGGACTTGAAGGACTAGTACAGGGTAAGCCATTATGGATTTATAGTAACTTGATAATCATTATTTTGTATGCTTGAATGATGCAAAATTTGTTTGAATATAATCATTATCAGGAAATAACAAATTCTTAAAGGGTGATAGCTCAATGGTAGAGAAACTGCCTAATTATAGGTAGGAGGTTGGTGGTTCGAGTCCTTCATGCCATATCATAAATTTGTGACTACAAAAACGACAAAATTCACACATATAGGACTATTAGTAGCAAATATCATGTATCTTATAGTGTGACTAAGGTTTAGTCATATTTAGCTTAATCATTAATATGCTATCAACTAGTAGTTTATTTAGGCGTATATTTGGTCATTAATTGTTGCAATCCATGACTAAATCAATGACTAAATCAGTGACTAAATCCATTACGAAATCGATGACTAATAAGTCAACCTATTAATGACTAAGTGAAATATGACTAAGTTAGTCAAGCTATAAGATAGTGGAAATTAGCTACTATTAGTCGTTGACTCAAAAATAGTTGTTTATAGCCAGATTTTTGTAGTTTTTTAGTCATTAATTCCTCATTTTGTACTAGTGCTCCAAAAAAAGTGGAGATAGCTTAAATCTATACCAACAAGGTGGTTGAATTGGGGTTTTCTGACCATCAAACAAGAATGTACAAGTTCTCTCATTTCCTTCCCCACTCTAGAGGGAATGCACTCTGAACTCATTCCAATGCGACAAGCAAGCTGTGGCATGAGAGTTTTAGCCATCTAAACTACAGATACCTCCAGGAATTGATAAAATAAGGCATGGTGGAAGGGATTCCTTCTATCAAGATCTCCAATGGCCCATGCATTGGTTGTGTGGTGGGAAAGCATCCAGAGCGTAACTATGAGAAGGGGAAAGCAAGGAGAGATACTCAAGTGCTTGGTTTGGTGCATTAATGTATTATTAGGCATCTTCTCACGCCCTATTATGGAGGATCAAGGTGCCTGTTTACCTTATAGCTGATTTCTCAAGGTTTTTCTAGGTATACTTTTTCAAACTCAAATCTGAAGTCTTTGAGACTCTCAAGGTTTAGAGATCTCTAGTTGATGATCAATGTGGGAACAAGATCAAAATCCTTAGGATTGATAATGGAAAAGAGTACATGAAAAATATTTTTAAGCAGCTCCATCAATAATGTGGCATCCAAATGTAGAATTCGATCCCCTATGCACCACAACAAAATGGTGTGGGAGAGTGCAAAAACATGGAACTCAAGGAGATGGAAACATGTATGATTGAATCAAAGGATTTTAATCCTAAGATATGGGATGAAGCCATCAACTGTGCTGCATACATACAAAACAGATCTCCTCACAAATCATTGGATGTAAAAACACCATATGAGGCTTGGTTTGGTCACAATCCAAATATTTATCATTTAAATATTTTTGTCTCAAGGGCTTGGGCTAGGATTCCTTCAGAGAAAAGAAAAGTCTTGTAGCCACAAATAAAGGGGTGAATAATGGTTGGATATGCTGAAGATGAAAAGCGATACAATATCTTTGATCCCTTATCTCAAAATACCTTCATAATTAAAAGGAGTGTGCAATTCGAAGAAGAAATCATACCAAAGCTTGAACTAGCACTGGGGGAATGCTCAACTCCTCTACTACAAGATGATGTAAGAGATGAATTTGTTTCTGATATTTTTTATATTTATGATTCTTATGTGGCTGAATATGATGATGACGATAATTCCTCACCCATTTGACCCAAATGGAATGCAAATTTAACCATTGAAGCAGCTGGGGATTTAGCTGGTAATCCACTAGATCCTAGGAAGACTAGATCACAATTTCACAGTTTGTTCTCTGCAAGCAAAGTGGTTCTTGATGAGAAATGATTCATGATGGTTGGATATTATTGTCAATTATATCAGGAAGCATCACTTGGTCCAATATGGAAAAAAAAACCATGCAAGAAGAGTTCAACTTATTACAAGACAATGAGACTTGGGAATTGGTTCCCTTTCCCTCCAAGAGGAAATTGGTGCAATGCAAACGGGTTCACAAGAAAAAGGTAGTTGATGATGGTTCATATTTCAAATATAAGGTAAGACTAGTTTCCAAAGGCTACTCTCAGTTTCAGGGAGTGGACTAATCATAGACGTTTTCACTCATTGCAAAGATGGACTCTATCCAACTAGTTTTAGCCATTATTGCCTCTAAGTGTTGGGAGGTTCACCACATGCATGTGAAGAGTGAATTTATTCATGCTGAAATTCAGGAAGAAATATATATGCAGCAACTAGAAGGTTTCCAAGAGGATAATTCTCTTGCATGAAGGTTAAATAAGTCTCTCTATGGCCTCAAGCAGGTCCCTAAGGCTTGGTATTCCAATATGGACAATTTTCTACTATCACTTGGCTTTGAAAGATGAAAATATGATCCTAATGTTTATTTGAAGAATATCGGTGATGTATTGCAAGTAATTGTACTCTATGTTTATTATCTTTTTATTACAATATCTGCACCAAATAAATTGGGTCAATCAAGTCTGCATTGCACAGTGAGTTTTCTATGACCGATCTTGGATTGTTGAAGCAATTTCCTGGTTTTGAAATTGAGAAATATGAAAGAGGGATCAAGGTCATCCAAAAAAAGTATGCTTTAGAACTGTTATTGAATTTTATGATTGCTGAATGTAATTCATCCAATTTCCCATTCATTTCTGGTATCAAACAAGGTGAATTTGGTGAATCTCCATTGGTGAACAACTCGTTTTATAAACAACTAGACAGGAGTTTGTTCTATCTTACACATTCCCAACCTGATTTAGCATATGTTGTAGGTGTTGTAGCTAGATAAATGTAGAAGACTAATGAAATCGATTGGAAGGTAGTCAAGAGGATCCTTCACTATGTGCAAGGAACTAGACACTTCGGGGTACACTATGTTGCTGATTGTCTGCTAGAACCAGTAGGATTTTATGGTTCTGATTGGTCTGTAGATCCCAATGATAGGAATTCCAATTCATTTTATGTATTCATGCTAGCAAAAGGTCCCATATTCTAGTCAAGAAAGAAACAACACACCATATCGAGTACAAAGGAGCAGTGAAAGCAACTACACAATGTGTGTGATTGTAAGGTATTTTTCGGGAACTTGGAGTTGAATTTGATTCACCCACATTCATTTGTTGGGACAATAAAAGTGAAAATAATATTTCCACAGATCTAGTGTAGAGATAGAGGACCAAACATGTTGAGATACACATGCACTACATCAGGAGCTTGGTGCATGATCAGGTGATATCCTTGTAGTATTGTCCATCTATAGAGCAAATTGCTGATATTTTCTCCAAGTGCTTCATAGAGAATACCTTCACCTATATGAGATGCCTTCTTGGAGTGGGTGATACATGGTAATGGATACCATTAAATTTCATATTTTTGGGTCCATGTCCATTTTTTAGGGGAGGTTTTGCTTTCATGTGGTTTTCCTCATTACCTTGTTTTTATGGACAAATACAATTTTCTATTGTATGAGGTGAGTTGAGCCTTTGTTGCCAAGGCCTCCAAGATAATTTTTGCTAATATGTACTAAGTAAGGCCCTAAGGGGGGGTCTCAAAGATTAATACACCTTAGTACCATGGTCTTATACCTTAGGCACATCTCATTTGCATTCATGCAATGATTTTATGGTTTAGACTTAGGGAATTTGGTCATTTACTCATAGTTGATGCGCTCCTGGTTGATCATTCTGCAAATTTGAGGTGCTTTGGGTTAATCATTTTGACAACCCGGGAGCCCACATTGATTAAATTCAACCAGCATGCGCTTCTCATCCCCAATTTCATGGATTTTGTTTAACTAGAGGCACTAGTGCTTGGTTTAGGTGGTTTTTTTATCTGCTCAGTGGAGATGAGTTGTGGTGCATTTGGAAAAATGTGCTTTATCAACTGGAAATAGATATGGACCCTAGGTATGTTCAGTTTCCTAAAGGTTCATGGGATTCACTCAGCCACCAATGATGTCTAATAGCTTGCGTATTGGGGCAGTACCCCTCGCTGCACGGCTCAGGTAAAACTAATAACTGCTTTGCCACAATCGACATCTCTTAGTTTACCTCATGGGTGGAAACTAGTCAATTAGGTAGGGGTTGTTTCCCTTTTCACTTGGCATGTCCTATCAATGGAAATCCACTTCGGGGTTCCCGTGGTACTCCTCACAATGATTTTTAGGGTTATGCCAAAGTACTTCCCACAGTTAAGCAGATAGGGTTTAGTCCCCGATTGCAATGAATAATATCGATGCAAAGAAGAAGTGCCACTGTAATAATCACAGGTCTAGGAAGCACTGCAAAAGAAAACAAATTGGCATAAATTCCACCCAGTGAGCCCAAGAAAGTGCTATGATACCATATGTGAGGAACCTCATGCAATAAACAATTAGAATGCATGATATAACATAAATAACAGAGAACAAAAGAGATTTTATTGATCATATGCCACTTCAAGGGGGCAACCTCCTTTGAGCAAGCTCAATACAAATAAATCTTGGATGCCTTCATTGGCCTCAGTACGTACTTATATACTAAGTCTAATCTAAACAACTATTACTCCCCATGAATGTGCGATAATACAACATACTAACTTGACTACTTAACAACTATTACTCCCCATGAATGTGGGATAATGCAACATACTAACACGACGAATTGCAAACCATATGCGTCCAACAAAATATATTAACAAAATAAAGAGGATGCTTGACATGGGTTCTTAACAGAATTCCTCAATGGTTTCGAATTCACTTAGTCTCAATGATATTAACTCATTATCCAGTTCATTTCCTCTAAGTTCATCATGATTTCGAAAGAGGGATTCAAGTTTGATCCACACTTAATTAGGGCTTGGTAAGCCATCCAGATGGAAAATAAGTTTTGTAGAGAGAGAGAGAGAGAGAGAGAGAGAGAGAGAGAGAGAGAGAGAGAGAGATAAGCTTCATCCTTCTTGTTATGTCACCTTTCTTTCTCAACAACTGTAATGGGCTCAATTTCTAAGGCCACAGTAACTTTGTAGAGACCTTTGTTGCGCAACAATATTATTGGTACAATTTCTGTCTATAAGATTTTCCCAATATTATATTTGTCAACCAGGGTTTGTAAACTTAGAGCTCTGGCACAATATATACCAAGGTAGAAGAGTTTTGGTTATTAGGTCCTACTGGCTAATTACAATATATAACTTGGATTCGGAATACATGTCTATAAAATAGGCTTTCATGTAATATAAATCTAAATTAAAGGATAACAATATTTTATTGAGTAATTATACAAACTAAGTGAGCAGAGTATAATCCTATCCCAGTCACAAATGAAATATTTATGTCTTTTACCACAACCTAATAAAGAAAACTCAGTTTTAATATCTACAAATTAACCTTATTCGCTGCAAGGTATATCTTGAGGAACAAAATCAAAATGACCTGTAAACATAGTTGAAATTATCGGCGAATGTAATTCTACTTCTATTTCTAAAATGAGATGAAAACAAAATATCGTTATGTTCCAGGATAATTTAAACATATTTAACCTATCCTTATGTTCACATAGAAATAATTACAAACCTGTCTACATGATCTAATACTATAACTATACAGAGTTCATAAAACGTTTCTTCAATTACAGAAAGTAAACTAGGATCCTATCCTACAGGGTTATCATCATTAATTATTTATCATTAGAGCCTTAAAATTCTATTTTATCACATAACTTCACAATCTATGGACAAACTTATCTACTATAATAGAATTATCAAATTACAATTCAATCTATGTAATAGNATATATATATATATATTCGAATCTAACTACAATGCTCAGAATTAGAACATGGCTACGATTCTACACAGAAGTAAACAAGGTGTTGTTAATTACTTGTAATTTTAATGAACAGAGGATTCTTAATTAACATTCACACTTTATTTATCCTACAAGAAACATATAGATGCAAAGGCTACCATATTTAGCATCCTACGAGACTATAAAAAGAACAAAAACCTATGCAAAGTGCTCCCACACATAGTATACCAATGATATTCAAATCTATGTAAGATACACAATCTACAAACTCATACTGCAAAAAGGAAAAACGTTTTTAGAAAATGCTATAATAAATTAGGTGTACTGAGATCTCATTCATGCATAGCAGGAAAGGGAAATTATTCTAATCAAATAGCTACAGGAATTAATTTATACACACATCAAAACTAAAAGAAAACACACACACACACAACTTATATGATACTAAGAAACAATAAAATGTTTTAGACTGCCACTAAGGGGACCTCCTAGAGAACAACGATCTACCCTTTCACACTACCAAATCGTTGAATTCATGCCAGGAACAAAACACAGAACAAGAACAGATCTTGTTTCAAAATGTAAAATTGTTTCTACATACATCGCATACACCGAAAGACGTTTTGAGAAGCCTAAGACCACTTATATAGTTTTTTTACATTGGATGGCAGAAGGTTGACCCTTTTAGTGGTCAAATTCTCCAAAAATAGACCAAGTTTAATTATCCAATGATTTCATTTAAAATAAAAACAAGAAATATGTGTTTCATAAATAGTTTTCTAACTCCATTGATTGCGGGAAGCTGTAGAAGTCTAGTTAATTCCAGCTAAAGAACCATGACCGTGTAGCTTGATGGAGGGACAAAACCCATGTGCCTAATTTAACCATAAATGCCTCCATATAGGAAAATAAATGATTTTCCAGGTGCATATGGTGGTTCAAATGGTCCTCCGATTGCGAATGGAGGTCCAAATGAACCTTTTCCTATTTTAAAACAAAACTATATACCACAAAGTTTTAAAAAGTGTTAATTCATTGTAACATAATAAATCCTCTAAAAATCATATGGAAACATAGTGGATTGAATAAAATAGTACCTGGGTTGTAAAGGATGTTAAATTGATTGAAATACAACTTGATAACTTGTAATCCATGCTTACATAATCATCCCAGGCATAGTTTACGTAAATATTGTGGCAAAATTGGAGAAAAATTGAGACAAAAGTGGGACACCAACATTCCCTCAAATCAAAGAGATGCTAGGTCCCACTGTGCAAGAAAAATGCAAGGTCAAGAAGGAGAAGGCTTGGCTGCAACAGCAGCTGCCTTTGATTTCGAAGATGATGGAGTAGGCTTTGGTTTAGAATTCTTGTAACAAGCGTCCAAACTGTTGAATTTCTTCTTTAGGGTATTGTGAGATGATGTGAAAGCTTCATTAGATCCTTTGAGATTTTTCATCCACAAATGCACCTTCATGTTGTCCTAATGAATCCCATTAATCAATTCAACATACTTCTAGTTCTGTTCTATCAAATGAACCATGCCCTTTGTCAAATTATCCACAATTGTTTGCATATTGGAAGTAGAGGGTTATGTGGAGTCTTCGAGGTGTTGACATGGGCTTGGAAGCATCTCCACATTAATGGGCGTGGTTGTTTTCACATCAAAGTTAACAAGATTAAGAGTGGGAACGAGTTCAAGGACAAGAGTGTTGGGTTCATTAACAGACCCACCATCAAATTCAGGAGTGGGTTTAGTGGGTTGAGAGGTCGATTTCTCTAGAGGGGGCATTTAGACAGAAGTTTTAGGGCCGTTTTCTCCTCTGCCCCTTGAGGGTACCTGAGAGAATGAATGTTTTTTTAATTTAAGGTTCTTTATGAGCAATATCCAAGGAAGAAGAGGATCAACTATGTTGATTTTTCACCTGGAGCAACCTCCTCAGAATGGAAGGACTTTTTTTTCCTCCAGCTAGCGGTTTGGTTTTGCTCAAAATCAATATTTTGAGGTCAAAGGAGTTTTTGAGAAGAGGATATTTTAGATGTGGGTTTCTTGACTAAATGTGGGTTTAAAACTTCATAAAAAAAACTTTCCCATGTTTTCCCAGTTTCTCGTAATTGATGGACAATCAACACTTTAATCAGACTGTGATGGAATAAGTTGCCAGAAGGATTAACAATATTTTTCTTTACTAGGTCTGAAATTTTCTCAAGTCTCTTCAGAAAGTAGAATGGGAAATTTATAGTGTGGTTAAGAACAAAATTGGCTAACTTACCTTCGCAGGTGACAAGGTGGATAATTACTGCTAAAGGGTCCAAATGATTTTGTTTAACCCACTCTCTGTGGAATCCTTTGGTACTTGCAATGTGGTGATAGTCTAGTTTGAAAGCAAAGTTGAATGTCGACCGATGGAGGAAAAGGTTCTTATTCCATCGTATACCCTTTCGAGGAATATTGGTAGCCAGCGCAATCAACTCTTCGGTGACCAGGAAAATAAGAGTGCCAACCTTGGCAAATATACCATTGAACCCCTTGGAAAACATTAGAGAGATTTTGTCATCGTATCCTTGGAGAAAATGAAGAAGCAACCCCCACCCAACCTGAAGAAATAGTTCACGGCATGCATGAAATTGGGGGAGCTAAAGAAAATCCTGGTAATTTTCAGGCTCATGATGAGAAGGCATCATGACAGAGGGAATGACGACAACAAGGAATCTGATTTGGATGAGAGTGGGAGAAAAAGAACATAGATCAATATATTTATATAATTTCGAATGAGTGCAAGATTTCCATCAAGTTCGCTAAGTGACATCATGTCTAGATTCGACATGTTTAAGAACATTATTATATTTGAATTGGATTTACAATCACTCTATGTGACAAGGTAAGATGATCACATCAGAAGTCTGATGGGATAATTTCGTTATTTCTCCCATCATGTCCAAAGTTAAAACATTGGGTAGATGGAAGAAAAGAGATCGAATTGTGGGAATCATTATAACATATGCAGTTCAAAACATAATGACTTCCCTTGTGAATCATGAAAAACTATATAGAGTTAAGACAATGAGCTTATACAAATAGTGAATTAGATTGATAGGTCAATAAATAAATAAAATAATCTCTATAGGGGCCTAAGAAATATAACACTGAAGAAATATCCTGGAGAATTTATGTGTATTCATAGTGATTAAAATAGTCTCTGCAAAGTTGATTGCAAGAATAGGGCATGGCGACTATTATTAGAAAATTTAAGCTTAGAGTAGTTTTCCATATGACCAGTCATTATATTAATCATTCCATGATTTAATTTAAATAAAATATATACCTTGGAATATATAGCAGTATTTTCACATAGAATTGTAGTTTCATCCTAATCCCTTTTTCATAATTCCATTCTAATTTTCTTTAAGCTCATCGTTCAACCCTTCTTTCAACGGGCCTTTCAACCTTTGGAAAAACATTCTCTTGGTTCCTAAAGTTAACTTTGATTGTACAAAAGATCTATGAAGCTGCAAAAAAAAACTTTCTACAAATTTACAAGAATGAGGTTGTTGATACCATGACTGTTTTAGATATGAGAATAATATAATTGCAGCGAAGAAACTAAGTGAAGATATGGATGCTGTCAGTTGTGCTTCAAATTTTTTATTGGAAGAGTGGTCCAGTAGTTGGGCATTCGAGCTGTTGAGTTATCAGACACCCGCTTCCTCTTGAAACATTCTAGCTGATGAGTTTCTTCAATCTGTTCTCCTTTTTATTAACATGAACCAAAAATAAACTTTGATATCCCTATATATTACTTGTGTTCTTCCCATGGAGACAAAATTACTTCATAAGATTCTTCAGGATAAAGGCCTTGATTGATTCAAAAGTGAACATAAAATGGAAACAATTCCTAGTCAGTTTGATTCATAACAAGAAAACCGTATGTTCTTTTACTATCATAAACTTTCAGATAAAAGCATAGTGATACATATATTAATGATGATATTATATTCACTAATTTAACTTTCCTTTCCATTGACATCCATAGAAACCCAGTCATATCTCCCTAGTGCACAAGAATCACAGTTCCTAGAGCAATCTAACCGAATCTCACATTTAAGATCATGGAGAGACCATACATATGGCCCCACCTGGAAAGATAAATATATTTAATCACATGAAGATTAGTATATCCTCAATACTAGTCTTAAGATATTATTGAGGATATACTTCTTTTCAATTAGACCCAAATTAATTGTAACATAAAATAGAACCATATACATATTTTACACAAATTTCTTTTTAAAACAAGTTTGTCCTTTTCCAGGCAGATTCCCCTATGTGAGTAAGGCCTGTTCAGTACCCTGTCGAGTTTACTTGGTCATACCATAGGCTGGTACCCACTTCCAACGAGCCTGTTCAGTGCCCCTATGAGTTAGCTTCTTGAACCCTTTTTACATTAGAGGCACTTGACCCAGACTTCCACTCCCTATAGATTTTCAGCATTTTATTGCATATGAGTGAGCAGATAGGGGAGAAGCTCTGAAAACCTTATTACAGATTGGGATGGTATATGGGTTTAAAGGACAACTAGTTTTCGTTCAATCATAGAGTCAGATAAGTATTTGCAAAAATATTTTTCTGAACCGATAATACATATGGCTAATTTATTAATATGTGGTGGATGGAGCCAAAAGATAATAGAAAAAGGACCCCTATTAGCCCAAGTTTTCTCCCTCAAATGATCACAACGGTGTTTCTGAAAAATAACATCTCATAGTCCTCTCCTATTACTATTTAGAAGGATTGCCGCAAGTACTAACTTGACAACTAAGTTAATATGTACTAAGAACCTCTATACTTTAAATGGACACAAAAATTGGATATCAATATTTTGTAAAAAAACAAAATCACTAAAAAATATCTGAAAAGTTTACTAAGGAAAGAGAATAAGAATGGATACAAACACATAGAACCATGAAATACCAGTGGTTAAAACAAGAATAATTTCTTTTCATAATTTTCAATATCGTTGTAATCATCAGATAATTAGGGGAATAGTCTTTAAGATATTATAAGATACTTCCCTTTTTAGTGAATGAGTCTTGATAGGTTTAATTGTAAGAATATTTCCTGTGGAAAGAAACATGAGTCAATGGTTAAGAATGGTTCTTATTTATTCTAAAAAATATAAATATATACATATATACAAATGGGAATAGCTCATAAACAAATTAAGAACTAGAAGAGAGAGAAGAAACTTCTGCTTCTACCAACTCCATTGCCTCCTGCTATGAGACATCTTGCAAAAAAAATTGTTTAGTTATTGGTTTGTGATAGAGTCTAAGTCTATGTCCATTTACAACAAAAGAAACCTATCCATCATAAATTATTTTAATTTCTACTAACCCATTATCAAAAGTTGTAACTATCTCATATGGACCCATCCAACAGGTAGTTAATTTTCCTTTGAAATTTGTATACCTTGAATCAAATAGTAGTGCCCAATTCCCGGTTTTGAACTGCTTATGTTTAATAAGATTGTCATGCCATTTCTTACATTGATTTTGTATTAACATTGTTCATTGAAGTGAATATTGTCTAATCTCATCTAACTCATTGATCTGTAAAATTCATTGTTTTTGTGCTTCTTCTAAATCCATCCCTAACTGTGCAGCCATACAAAAAGTCTTTACCTGAAATTCGATCGGTAAAAGAACTTGTTTTCCATATAGCATCTCATAAGGTGTATGTATGGTAGTGTTCCTCCATGTTATTCGATAATCCCACAGGGCCTATGGGAGTCTATATGCCCAGTCCTTATGATATAACTGAATGGTTTTTATCAAGATAGCCTCCAATACTTTGTTTGTGGATTCTACCTGACCATTAGCCTACGGGTGATATGGAAAATATTTACAATGTCTAATACCATACTTTTTAGTAAGTTATTTTATTAACTTGGAGGTGAACCGAGATCCTTGGTAAGTGACAATTTCCCTAGGCACACCAAATTAGGTAAATATCTCTTCATATATAAATTCTACCACATATTTCTTTGTGGCTTGAAACAAAGATTTATCTTCCGCCCATTTAGTGACGTAGTCTATGCAAACTAAGATATACTTATTTTTGCAGGACATGGCAGAGATTGGCCCTACAAATTCAAGAGCCCATTTCTCAAAAGGATCAATCATGACTTGATGTTGTAAGGGAATCTCATCAGCTGACGTAGGCCTACCCATTCTTTGAAAACTGTCACATCCTATAACTTACTTAGTTTGAAAATTATTAGCCAGTAATATCCAGAGTGAAACACTTTGTATGTTGTCCACTTGTCAAAAAAGTGCCCACCACATGGCCCATCATGTTATGCATGGATATTTTCTTCCATATCATCCCCCCGCACACATCGTCTGATAATAATATTTGGGCCAGTATGAAAAAGGTCATTTTCAACCCAAGATTAGTTAGAACTCTGGAATATAACTCGATGTTTCTATGTGGAGACAGGTGTTTTGGTAACTTTCCAGTTGCTAAATAATTAGCGATGCATGTGAACCAAGGGGTTTGAATAGACACAACAAATATATTCTCATCAGGAAAATAATCATCAATGGGTCTAGAACAGTCATCATGTTGAATACAAGAGAGGAAATATGCTACTAAGTTCTCTCGATCGGGTCGATCAACGACGATGATGTTAAAATATTGTAACAAAATAAGCCACTGGGTTACCCTACCATTGGTAATTTGTTTGTTCATTAGGAACCTCATTGAGGAGTGGTCCGTGTGTACAAAAACTTCATATCCTGTTATGTAATGATCAAATTTGTTGATAGCATATACTACTGCGAAAAACTCTTTGTCAGTAACGGTGTAATTCAATTCGGCAGGAGTCAAATTCTTGCTAACAAAGTAAATGACATATGATGCTTGGTCTTTCTTTTGACCTAGGACCCATCATATGGCCATGTTATAAGGATCATTGGATATATGGAAGGGAAGGGACCAATCAGGGCCCCTAATTATTGCTGCCACCGATAGCTTTTATTTTAAGGTATCGAAAGCATGTTGACATGATTCAATCCATTGGAATTTTGCATCTTTCATAACCATCTTGAACATAGGTGCAACTATTTTAGTAAATTTTTCAATAAAATGTCATTGGTAGCCTACATGGCCAATATATATCCTTATCTGCTTTTGAGTTTTTAGAGAGGGAAGATTAACAATTACTTCTGTCTTGGCAGGGTCTACCTTGATTCCTTGAGAAGAGACATGATGTCCCAAAACTATACCCTCTGTTAGTAACATTTTACATTTTTTGTGGCTAAGGGCTAGGTTTGTCTCTTGACATCGAATAAGAACCTTTTCAAGGTTATGAAGGGCCTCTTGAAAGGTATTACCATAAACTGTAAAATCATGCATGTACACTTCTATGCAGTCATGTATAAGATCGGAAAAAATTCCTAAGACTGCATGCTGAAAGGTGGGAGGTGCATTACACAACCCAAATGGAAAAAATATATAGGAATATGTTCCCTAGGGACAAGTAAAAGTAGTCTTATCTTGATCCTCGGGTGCTATCAGGATTTGATTGTATCCACTGTACCCATCAAGAAAAGAAAAGTATTGTTTACCAAACAGGGTATTCATTACTTGGTCGATAAAAGGAAAGGGAAAATAGTCTTTAAGACTATCCTTATTCTAGTCTCGAAAGTCAACACAAATACATCATTTTCCTATTTATATATTTGGGACTAACACTAGATGAGATACCCATTTACTGTCAAAAATTGGGTAGATGAAACCAACATCGAGAAGTTTTTGTAATTCTTCCTTAACTATGTCCTTCAAAGAGGGATTCATCCTTCTATGATGCTTCCTTACAGGTGGTATGTACACATCTATGTAAATATGGTGAATACAAGTGTGAGGGTGTATACCCTTCATATCAGTGTATTCCCATGCAAATGCTTTGGCTTGATTTTTAATAACTTTGAGAAACTGCTCTTGTTGGTTCTCACTTAAGCCTGCGTTTATATGTAGAAGTTTTCTAGGGATGACCTCACAAATGAAAATGCACATGATGTATCAGTAATCTCTTCAATTGAAAATGCACATGATGTATCTGTAAGTACTGATAAGTCCAAATTCTCTTGAAACTCATCTCCAAAATTTTTATTCAATTGAGCAAAATATTTACACGTTTTCGAAGAAACAAATTGATTTAACACACTTTTAGTAGTCTTCTCTTGAAGTGCCTAGGAGTAATCACTAGGAAGTGAAATATCTTCATAATTTTCATCACCAAAAGGATAGTCAAACCACCACAAATTTTAGTCACTAGTTGTGTTGGTGGGTATAAAGAAAGTTTCTGCATGGATAACCCATTAGAAATGGTCATATCTTCATCCCTACATCTTATAAAGGCATTAGCAGTAGCTAGCCATGGTCTTCCCAAAATAATAGGGTGTCCTTTAGAAGGATCCTTTGATTGTATGACCATGAAGTCCATAGTATATCCCCATGAAGATACTAATACAATAATTTCCTCCATAACTCCAGCAGGATTTACAGTGGTGTGGTCTGCTAATTCTAGGATTGAAGGGGTATGTCGGAGAAACTAATCCAATTGCAAATTTTCTAAGACTGCGGAGGTCATCATGTTAATAGTAGACCCTAAATCGATAAGCATGTTTAATATGGAAATATTATTTACAATAATAGTTACTACCTCATTTCTTGTATTTCTATATTTTGTGATTCTATATTGGTATGCCATATACTCAGACATCTCTCCTATAACATGAACTGTTGGAGGGTATTTATGTTTATTACATGGCCTTTTGATACAGAGCTCCTTTATTACCTTACTGTAAATTGGTATGTCCTTAATATCTTGTAATAGAGGAATTTTGACACAAATAATTTTTAGTTCATTTATAATATCATACTCGCGATGAATCATGGTTTTCTCTATTGCAGCTAGTCGTTCTGGACATGGAGGGATTCTTTCATCCTAAGTGGGTTCTTACTGAGGATGGGTATGCATTAGAATTTTTGAGATGACCACATCCTCTAAAATAGTGTCATTCATGACATCGTTGGGTTCTTATTCTTCTTCATTATGTTCATGAATGACGAATAATGACTTGGGTTTATCATTCACAACTCTTCCAGATCGTAATTGGATTTCGTGCACAGGTGCAGATGAAATAACATAAGATGGACAAGTTTGCAACTCAAAGTTGTTAATAGCTTGAGTTTTTTTATTTTTTGGGTTAGGTATCGGTTATGCAGGTAATAGTGTGGGTCGTCGGGGGTGTGTATTCTGAAAATGGTGAGGTTGTTGTGCAATAATGGGAAGTGGAGGCACATGCCCAAGAAACATTTGTTGGATATTGGGTGGGTGTTGAGGATAACGATGACTAGGTACAAGAATAGGTGGTGACTTAGCATATGATTGTCCCCTCCATCCCCGTGGCCAATACTGATGCTGAGCAAAATGAGGAGGAGAAGGAGGATACTGGGTTGGCCAGTTCTGCCAACATGAATTGTTCCATTGTTGAGGTGGTTGATAAGGATGATAATAGGGCGGGGGCTGCGGCAAAGGATCTTGATATGTCAGTTGGTCTCTAGGTTTCCAAGGCATCCTATATGTTTCACCAATGTCCCTACTCTTATATATGGCTTGTAATCCCAGAAACGATGGACAATTCTCCGTTGTATGATCTTCTTTGCAAATGTGGCGTACTGAGATATTATTCAATGGGAATTCTGGTTGGGGATGTGTAATATCCCTCTTGTACACCCCTAAATATTTTTTAATTTCGAATGTATATTGTACTTATTTCCATTGAGGAGCTCAAGGCCAAGGCCCCACCTGGAAAAAAAAACCTTGTAATTGATATGAGTTAATTCCCTAAGTTTTAGACTTAGGAGACTTAAGACGTTAACGCAACTTAACGACGAACAATTGGAAAAAACCCTAGGGGGAAGGTAAAATACAAGTGAAGAATTTGGTATCGGGTAACAATAAATGTGGACACCATGGTTTCGATGACATACCAAAGGAAAATCAGTTAAAAATATTCACCCTATACATAAATTCTCTAAGAGTAAGTACAAGCTCATCAACCCCTCAAATGCTTAAAAAGGGATTTATACAAACCTATGATATCTATAAACCAATAATAGATAATTACTATTATATACTGGAGAGGGTATTATAATGGAATATATCTCTCTCTTTGCATATATATATATGGACATTTATCCTTGTCAAATATTATAAATGATTTAGTTTCTTTAAGTGTTATTTGTGATAGTGGAAACCCTAAATGTTATGATTAAATAACATTACATCTTGTTTACAAAAAGTATTATTAATCCATATTTAAATTCAGGTCTATCAAAACAGTAAGGACCTAGACTATAGGTGAAAATATCAACTTAAGTCTACAACTCATTTGCATGAGAAAATAGTTGGTAAACTTATGACATATATTATCTTATACATGGAAATAGATGGATATTTTCCCTTATGACATGGTTGTGTACTAAAGAGATTATATTATTAAGGTTGTATACTAAAAGGATATTGTGTTGTTATAAACAATATTTTAGTACCACATGCGCCGAAGAAAAGGGAGAAGAGAGCAACAACAGTATAAAAGGACGTGGAAAGAGGAAAAAAGGGGAAAAAGGCGAGAAGCTTGAGAATTGCTCTTTATTATATGTTTGTTTCTTTTTGTAGAAAAGGGAATACGGGTAATTGGGATATTTTCATTTCCTATCATATTGATGCATGTATTTATGCTTGTCTGTCATGTCTTACTGATGGAAAACCAAATGAGGCTGGTTAATTTCTTATTGAAATCAACCCAGGCCATTCGTCTAAGTTTTCTTATCCTTTTTTTATGCATTACTTTTGAAATGAAGCGGAGGCTAGGCAATTTCATTTGTTGAAATCAATCTCATACCAACTATTTTAGGTTCTGTATTTTCATGTCTTACTCATGGAAAATAGAATGAGGTTGGGCGATTTCATTCATGGAATCTATCCACGCTAGATTGTCCAAGTTTATTATTTTCATGTATTACTTTTGAAAAATTGAAGGAAGCTGGGTGATTTCATTTGTTGAAAATCAATCTTGTTCCAATCGTTTGGGGGTTTTTGATTTTATTATGTTATAAAAATTGAAGGATGATGGGCGATTTTCATTTAAGGAATCTGACCCCTTCCAATTAATTGGGTTTCTGTTTCATATTTTCTTCTTCGAGTCAAAGGAAGCTGGGCAATCGATCCCATGCCAATTAATGGAATTTTCTGATTTTATTGTTTATTTTTCTTGTTGAAGTCAAAAGGGGGCTAGGCAATTTTCAGTTAATGAAATCGATCCCGTGCTAGTGAATTGATGTAAACTTTTTATATCAGATCTGCATTATTGATCTCCTTGTGAGCTCAAAGGCTGGTCTTTACATTGGAAGTAATCTGATTTGTCAACTTGTGTGTAGAGTTATGCTACCTGTGCTAGGTTGACATGGCCAGAGGGTGTCCACTATTGGCAGCTCTTCACTTTGCAATTGTGAGTTTGATCTATTGATACCTTCATCTTTTTAGACAAGAATAATAACCTGAACAATTCTGAAATTCTTGTAGGGAGTGTAAGCACACTGGTATTTTGCATGTATTTAGCTTAGTAAGATTGTGCTTTTGAAGCATGGGACCCTGTCAGACCCCTTTGGACTATACCATTTTTATTAAACTTAAATATTAATTGAGATAGTGTATATTGACACAGTTTGATGTTTTGAATTACAAGACCTTGTTAGGCAATTTCATCAAGGGCCTAGACAAATTATTTTCAGCGATGGATTTTTTCAGGCTAGCAGTGGTTTTGTTGTTAGACAATAAAAGCATTTGAATTTCTCAACTAAAGCAGAGCACAAATTAAATGTAAAATTAGAACATGCAAGTAGTTATATATAGAGAGAGTCTATGTATATGCACAGTGATCGAGCAATGTATATGCACACACACATATATGTATATGTACTGTCATGAATACTCTTCACCTAACTGTTTATTGTTGAGTAAGTAGAAGAGTTTATTTTTGAGTTTTTAATATTGTTTTTTGAAAAGTTTTGAAAGACATGGGAATCGTGAAATTAGAGTCCAACTGTGTTGTACTACGATTCAATGATAAAATAACCTTGTTTCATGGAAGGGAACTTATACTACCCGTCATCTCCACACCTTTGGACATGAATTTAGGGAAATCTAGTATGCAAATCGCTGGAATCAAAATTTGCAATCTCATCCACCAAAATGTGATATGAATGCCCTTCATTCCATGCCTATTAATGACATTGAAGGATACTTTCATTACTTGAGAGTTGAGACCACTACAAAAGAACACATCGAATCAACTTTGCATGACCACGAATCAGGTGACAAAAATTTCCCCAAAACCATTAAGGAGAAGTTTTGAAGAATGTTTCGACTATTCAAGTGAAAGAGAACAATGTGAGAAGAATGAAAATTTGAAGTATGTTGTTTGGTCGTGTACCCTCAATTTTCTGGGTGAAAATATGAAAATCCAAAAAGAAAGAGTTCTTGAGGATAAAATAATAAGGAACAAGGTGAAAATTTTGTAGACGGAAAAACCGAAACACATTTTAATGAGAAATAAAGTGATGACAGAATCCAATCATGTGGAGCAAATTTTGGATGCAGAATGGGAAATCTGGATAGAAGATGACTAGGATGCAGGGTCGAAATCACCCACATTACCAAAAAGTGGAAGATTGACACGGTTATCAAGATGGATGCCGATAGGATATAGTTATTGTTTTTAACCCTAATTGTTGAAGTACAAATATATATCATATATATGATTGTTCTGATGGATTTGAAGTAAATACAAAGGGTAACCCTATGCAGCAACAAAGACAAGAGAAGGTGTTATTGATGTATACTTGAGGGGCTAAAGTGTGCACAGTTGTTGCATACACTTTTCTTCTACTAAGATTTCTTTGTTTATGAATAATCTTCCCATTGTCATGTGTCACATATTTTAATCCATTGGCGCACTGACTCAATTAAACTTAAAAGTGATCTAAGGCATGCTTTCTTGAAATTTTAACATGGTATTATAGCAATTTTGATGGTTTTAAATTCTCCTACAGTTTAACTGATGGGGTCCATTATAAGTGAATTTTTTATCAATACTAAATAATTTCATATCATCATATTTATTACATATGGGAGGTCGGCTTCCTGTAAGTCTGTATAATGTAGTTTGTAGACTGTAGGTTCTCGGTCTGCAAGTTCTGATTCCAGAATTGGTTGTTCCATGGATGCAGTTCTGCAAACTGCGACTTCAAAACTGGTGGGTACACCCAATACTCTTCCAGGTATGTTTGCAAAGAATGCGAGAATCCTTGTTCTAGTGAATCCTTGACCTGAGAATGTAAGATTGCCTTTTCAATAGTTTTAGTGTAGAAGGTATGGCATGCAACAAACTGTTGTCCATTTTTTTTTATGGATCATATGAACAATGTGGATCTCAAGATTACAATATTGTTAAATATATTATAGAAGTATCCAAAATTAAGTGTATGAAGTTGAGTTAGGTATCTTAGAAGATGGAGGAAACTTGTAGACAAGTTCAATTGTATACCAAGGAAGTGCTTCGCAGTGGAGGTATGGCTCACTAACTTTGGAAGGTTAACATTTTTCAGTATTTTGTAATTGTAACAATCTTGGTGTACTCCTTGAAATGTGTGATAACAAAAATGTAGTATCTCCCACTGAAATTAGGATATTAGGAAATTTATGCAAGGAAGAATATGCATTCTTTTATGATTATGTTCTTGTGTTAAAAAGTAAGTTAGGTTATATGATTAACACCTTAGAAATGATTCATGAAGAAGTAATGAAATCTAATAGATGAAATTATTACTTATCTATAGGTTATCATTATATTACAACTAATCGTAAATAGTTCACAGAACGAGGCAATGATAGTGAAATCTAGGTAAGCACCAAAGGGTGTGTCGCAAATAGTCAAAGATTGTAATTAACAATGAATACGAATAGGGAAAACATATGTCATGGGAGCACAATGGTGTTAGGAAAATAATTGCTATCATGAGAACATTGGTTTTAGGAAAAGGAAGTGGCAAAAATTGATGATTCAAATCTACCTTGATAAAAATTTCATTTCCTAGACTCAAGCGAGAGGCTGGGTGGAAAGGGAAATTCCCGGACTCAAGTGAGGGGACTTGAAGGAATCGTGAAAGAGTTTGTGATATCAATGGCAAAGACCTAGGCACAAAACTCGACATCTAGAAGATAGGACATTGTTTGATGTCTTTGAGGATAAAATTTTTGACTAGCAATCAAACGGGAGAGTAACCTTAAATATAGCCTCTAAGTCCACGTAAAATTTGGTAAAAGAACTCAAGGGAAAGTTTCAATTAAGAAAAGTGTTGAGGAAATATTTTTCCTCATCTAATATAACGGACAAAAAAGTGTTAACAAATTTTCATGGCTGTTGAATGTCTTAATGTATGACTAGGATGAAAGACCCGAGTAGGCAAAATTTCCTCAAGGGTGACAAGGAATGATGAATTTTGACTGGAAGTTTTGTGAAATAGATGATATTAACTTGTGAATAAATGAAATATTTTTACTAAATAAATTTTGGGGTATTCCTGGTCTTGTTACGTTTGAATACAGGTCGTGAACAGTAGAAACCTGGGAAGATTAGGAAAGTTCGAAGAAGATCAGAACATAGAGGACAAAGCAAGAAAATATGACTCTTGAGAGAAAGGAAAGTGTTGAAAACCAAGAACACCGAGGATGATGTTATTTTCAAGGGGGGAAGGATGTAATATCTCTCTCGTACACCCNTTTGAATGTATATTGTAATTATTTTCAGTGAGGAGCTCAAGGCCAAGGCCCCACCCGGGAAAAAAAAAAAAAAAAAACGTTGTAATTGATATGAGTTAATTCACTAAGTTGTGGACTTAGGAGACTTAAGACGTTAATGTAACTTAATGACGGAAAACTGAAAAAACCCCTAGGGGGAAGGTAAACTACAAGTGAAGACTTGGGGATCGGGTAACGATAAACATGGACACCATGGTTTATATGACATACCAAAGGAAAATCGGTTAAAAATCCCCACCTTATAAAGTGTCTAAGAGTAAGTATAAGCTCATCAACCCCTCAAATGCTTAAAAAGGGATCTATACAAACCTATGATATCTATAAACCAATAATAGATAATTATTATTATATACTGGAGAGGGTATTATAATGGCAGATCTCTCTCTCTCTCTCTCTCTCTCTCTCTCTCTCTATATATATATATATATATATGGACATTTATCCTTGTCAAATATTATAAATGATTCAGTTTACTTAAGTGTTATTTGTGATAGTGGAAACCCTAAATGCCATGATTAAATAACATTACATCTTGTTTACAAAAAGTATTATTAATCCATCTTTAAATTCAAGTCTATCAAACCACTAAGGACCTAGACTATAGGTGAAAGGATCAACTTAAGTCTACAACTAATTTGTGTGAGAAAATAGTTAGTAAACTAATGACATATATTATCTCATACATGGAAATAGATGGCTATTTTCCCTCATGACATGGTTGTGTACTAAACAGGTTATATTATTAAGGTTGCATACTAAAAGGAGATTGTGTTGTTATAAACAATATTTTAGTACCACATACGCCAGAGGAAAGGGAGAAGAGAACACCAACAGTATAAAAGGACGTGGAAAGAGGGAAAATGGGAAAAAAGGCAAGAAGCTTGAGAATTGATGTGTGTTATATGTTTTTTTCTTTTTGTAGAAAAGGGAATACGGGTAATTGGGATATTTTCGTTGCCTATCGTATTGATACATGTGTTTTTGCTTGTTTGTCATGTCTTACTAATGCAAAACCAAATGAGGATGGGTGATTTCTTTTTGAAATCAACCCATGCCAATCGTCTGAGTTTTCTTATCCTTTTTTTTATGCATTAGTTTCAAAATCGAACGAAGTCTAGGCGATTTCATTTGTTGAAATAAATTCCATACCAAATGTTTGAGGTTCTGCATTTTCATGTCTTACTTGTGGAAAATCAAATGAGGCTGGGTGATTTCATTGATGGAATCGATCCATGCCAGATTGTCCAAGTTTTCTTATTTTCATGTATTACTTTTGAAAAATTGAAAGAGGCTGGGTGATTTCATTTGTTGAAAATCAATCTCGTTCCAATCATTTGGGGGTTTCTGATTTTATTAATTTTCTTATAAAAAATCGAAGGAAGATGGGCGATTTTCATTTAGGAATCTGTCCCCTACCAATTAATTAGGTTTATGTTTCGTATTTTCTTATTTGAGTCAAAGAAAGTTGGGTGATCGATCCCATGACAATTAATGGGGTTTTCTGATTTTATTGTTTATTTTTCTTGTTGAAGTCAGAAGGAAGCTGGGGGATTTTCAGTTAAAGAAATCAATCCCATGCCAGTTAATTGATATAAATTTTTTATATCAGATCTGCATTATTGATCTCCTTGTGAGCTTGGCGGCTGGTCTTTACATTGGGAGTACTCTGATTTGTCGACTTGTGTGTAGCGTTATGCTGCTTGTGCTGGGTTGACATGGCCATATGCTCTCGATGCTGAGATTTATTTTTTTAAATTTCCCCACGTCATTAATTCAAGGGACTTGGACTATTGTTCGAAGGTCGTGGGTCTTTCCTGGGTAGCAGCAAGAACGTGGAGATCGTTCTACCTATTTGTGGAGTTCAAAACAACCAGCCCAAACAACTTTCCCATTATCCATAGGAATTTACTCAGTTTGAGGTAATCTTATTATCAGATCTAAAATTTCCTTTAATGAGTGTGGTAATTAAAATTGACTGTTGTTAGTTTATGACTGAAGTAAAATCCTGGTGGAAATTAAATATCCTCATTTAGGCATAAGACTCAATGCCCAAACTATAGAAGATCGGCTCAATAAAATTGTTTAACCGATGGTCAATTTACAGCAACAAATATTCTATTTGTTTGAGTTTATTTTCTAAACCAAAACTTGGAAAGTAACCTACAACAAGGATGCCTTCTTGTGATATGATGAAATTACTAACCACAATAACATCCAGTGAAAGGGAAAATTGTCTCCATTGGGGATCGGGACATTGCTTAAACTCTTCACAATCATTTGATTGTCAATAGAATGCATCCCAACTTCTTTATGTGACTAGACAAGTTGTAACACCGTCCTCTCCATCAGATGGGGAATACCACTGGTGTGCCCTCCTTTAATGACTCTTCCACTCCCATTGATATGCCATGTCTCAAAGGAGAGTCTCTGATTATACCAAAAACTATGAGAAAGTGAAAAGAATAACACATCTATATGATGTGGTTTGTGTACATTCATATGCTGATTTGTTTAAGAATAAAGAAGGTGACTAATTTTGGTGGATGCAACCCCGAGTTTGGGGTGAACCACTTACATTGTTGTTTCCCTTATGTTTGTATCTTATGTAGTGTGTTTTTCATTTTTGATATTGGTGTTTGATATTGATGTTAATCTGTCAAATTCCATTAAATTGTATCTAATATGCTTTAAGTGATGTTGTTGAAAAGAATGCTTAATTATGCATGAATCATGATGAAATGTATTTCATTTAAAGTTCCTTGTAAGTTTACCTGAAATGGATGGGAGTAAAAATATGGAAGCATCTTCTACAATAAGTATGCATTCTCCTTCCCACATAGGAATTTGATATTTGATTGGAATATATTTAATTGTAATGCCACGTAAAATTTCAGTCTAGGGGTTTGGTTGCGGAGGTGGAAACATTGTACTTCCTTTCCTCTCCACTTGCTTCCCTTCCTCATAGTTAGAACATACTCATGTCGTGTTTGAAATTTCATTAGATAGAATAAAGTCTTGTTTATGATGAAGTGTTTTTGTAATCATAACATAGAAAGGAAATAAAAATAAAAATAAAAATGTGTTCGCCCTTTTTTTGAGGTCTTACTTTGAGGTAATGCGGGTATGTTACATGATGCTTCATCATGCATCTTGGACAAAAAATGCTCATTGCTACATGCTCTTCCTCTTGTCTTTTCTTAGCTTGTTTGGAATCTAATTGAGAACCCATTGCTCCTAAAATATCAGTTTTGAAGCTTTCCAATAGGTTTCCTAACTCTATCCTCATGAATCTGTCGGAACTATATGTATTTCCTTTTAGATTTCTATTATAGGAATCCGTATATTTCTCTCGATTTTCCCCTAATTCTAGATTAATTTCTGCACATCTCACAGATTTGTGCAAAACGTTTGTGAGAGATATCTCTAGATGCCATGAGATTAAGGGTTTATACTAGGTCATCTGAGATCCCCTTAAGGAAGAGTGTCCTTATTGCATCCTCTTGAAGGTCATTATATTTAGACTTGTGTAATACATAATTAAACATTTTGAGATAATCCTCTAGGCTCTCATCTTCAATTTGTTGTATATTGAAAAATTTGTTTCGAGAGTCTCCGGGATTGCATTAATCTTGATATTTCCGCAAGAATGCAATTTTCATATCTTCCCAAGTTCTGATACTATATTCTCCTAATCCCATAAACCATCTTAAAGAAAAATATTTTAGTGTAGCAGGGAAACGTTTCAGCTTTTGGGCATCTTGTAGATAGTTATAGATCCTATATAGAATGTCAAACTCGAATAGAAATGTGTGCGGGTCTTCACTACTCTTCACATAGAAAGTAGGTAGTGAAGAAGGAGGGATGTTTTTCATATTTACATCATGTGTAATGTCTAGGATAGGAAATCCAAAAGTAGCTTCAGTTCGATTTTATACTTCTTCTTCCTCCTCCTCATGTCTAACCTTGTAATGATCTTCATTTTCTCCCCATATTTCCATTTAGATTTTATTTCTAAAGAGAGTATACCTAGAGGGTTCCTTTATTGGTGATAATGAGGCATCCCAATGTTATTTTTCAGGGGAAATATTCCTCCGATGAGAGAAGTTTCCAAACACGTGTTGATAAGGTTCTACAGGGAGTGTAGGTTCTACCATGGATGTCTCAATCTATGAAACAAATGTATTTACTAAGATGCCAAAGAGAGCATTTACCTGCTCATGATCAATAAAATTTACGAATTTTGGATCCCCCACTAGTTAAAAATATGTATCATTAGTTTTTGGGACTAGTGGAGGATTAAGGGATTCCAATGGCTGACCCTTTTGAACTTCTTCAGGTTTAGGTGAAATGTGGTCTTTAGGACCTCCTTCTAGGGTTTCTCTATCTTTTATGGCTACTCCTAAAAAAATTATAGAAAGAGTTTCTTTAGGTTTCCAAGTAGAACTACTCCCTACGTGTATCTTTTGAAACCTTTCTGCTGAGTTAGTGGATGGGGTGGCATGCCCCCTATAAAGGTTAGTATGATTTTTGATAAGGTTTAGGGAACTTTTTCTAACGTATCTACCTTTTGAATCTCTAGGTTTGTTCATGAAAGAAAAACTGAACTAAAACGAAATCCTATAATACTAGTACTATTGTTGGGTTTGGGGGAACCTATTATAACAGATGTGCAGGTTCTTACCTCTCGTCTTATCGATTCCCCACCACCAACCTATTACTAAGTTTCATAGGGAAATTCTACCTATTCTACCTTAGAAATCAACTCCCCAACAATGACGCCAAAATGTTGGTACAATTTCTGTGTATAAGATTTTCTCAATATTATATTTGTCAACCAGGGTTTGTAAACTTAGATCTATGGCTCAGTATATGCCAATTTTGAAGATTTTTTGTGATTAGATCCTATTGGATAATTACAATATACAACTTGGATTTAGAATACATGTCTATAAAGTAGGCGTTCATGTATAATAAATCTTAATTGAAAGATAGCAGTCTTTTAATGAGTAATTCTACAAACTAAGTGAGCAGAGTATAATCCTATCCTAGTCACAAATGAAATATTTCTGTCTTTTACCACAACCTAATAAAGCATGATTAGTTTATAAATTTACAAATCAACCTTATTTGTTTCAAGGTATATCCCGAGGGACAGAATCAAAATGACCTGTAAACAAAGTTGAAATTATCAGTGGATGTAATTCTACTTCTATGTCTAAAATGAGATGAAAATGAAATATCATTAAGTTCCAGGATAATTTAAACATATTTAACCTATCCTTATGTTCACATAGAAATAATTACAATCCTGTCTACATGATTTAATAATGTAACTATACAGAGTTCATAAAATATTTCTTCAATTATAGAAAGTAAACTAGGATCCTATCCTACAGAATTATCATCATTAATTATTTATCATTAGAACCTTAAAATTCTATTTTATGAGATAACTTCACAATCTATGGAAAAACTTATCTACTAGAATAGAATTATCAAATTACAATTCATTCTATGT
>LPNX010272298.1:162496-188843 GCA_001517045.1 Pseudotsuga menziesii | reverse complement strand
ATATATATATATATATATATATATATTTGAATCTAACTACAATGCTCAGAATTGGAACATGGATATGCTTATACACAGAACTAAATAAGGTGTTGTTAATTACTTGTAATTCTAATGAACAAAGGATTCTTAATTAACATTCACTCGTTATTTAGCCTACAGGAAACAGATAGATGAAAAGGCTACCATATTTAGCATTCTACGAGATTATGAAAAGAAAATAAACCTATGCAGAGCGCTCCCACACACATAGTCTTCCAATGATATGGAAATATATATAAGATACACAATCTACAAACTCATACAGCAAAGAGGAAAAACGTTTTCATAAATTGCTATAATAAAACAAGTGTATTGAGATCTCATTCATGCATAGCAGGAAAGGGAAATTATTCCAATAAAAATAGATACATGAATTTATTTATACACACATCAAAACTGAAAGAAAACACACACACAACTTATCTGATACTAAGAAACAAGAAAATGTGTCACACTGCCACTAACGGGCCCTCCCAGAGAAGAACGATCTACCCTTTCACACTATCAAATCTTTGAATTCATGCCAAGAACAAAACGCAGAATAGGAATAGATCTTGTATTCAAAATGTAAAATTGTTTCTACATACAACGTATACACCGACAGACGTTTTGACAAGCCTGATACCACTTATATAGTTTTCTTACATTAGATGGGAGAAGGTCGACTCTTCCAGTGGTTGAATTCTCCAAAAATAGACCAAGTTTAATTATCCAATGATTACATTTAAAATAAAAACAAGAAGTATGTGTTTCATAAATATTTTTTGAACTTCACGCAACCAACTCCATCAATTGCTAGCAGGTGTAGGAGTCGAATTAGTGCTAGCTAAAGAACCATGTCCGTGTAGCTTGATGGAGGGACAAAACCCATGTGCCCAATTTAACCATAAATGCCTCCACATAGGAAAATGAACGATTTTGCAGGTGCATGTGGTGGTTTGAATGGTCGTTCGAATGTGAATGGAGATCCGAATGAACCTTTGCATGTTTTAAAACAAAACTATACGCCACAAAGTTTCAAAAAGTGTTAATTCACCATGCAACATAATAAATCTTATGAAATTATATGGAAACATAGTATATTGAATAAAATAGTACATGGGTTGTAAAGGATGTTAAATTAATTGAAATACTGCTTGAGCACTTGTAATCTAGGCTTACAAAATCATACCAGGAATAGTTTACGTAAAGATTGTGGAAAAATTGGAGCAAAATTGGGACAAAATTGGGACACCAACAAGTATCTCAATCTTGGATTTCCATTCATGATGATTGAAGGAAGTCAAGGTTACTATCTTACATAGATCCATGCTTGTTGATGCGCTACTGGTTAGAGAACTGAATACCTGCACAAAACTAGAAAGAAAATTATTGTTAGACAAATCAACATCTACTTCGACAATGAGCACATTTTCTGGGTGGAACACACCTGGATATACTTCTCTAGACATAATCTAGAGGGAGAAATGCAATTATTCCAGGAATTATGTGGAACTTGGCTGCTTCTGGTGCATCAATGGAAATATATGAGTGATATTAGAATAGCATCACCTTAATCTGATACCATATTAGATTCTGATAGGAAGATCTTGGGACAAAAATAGTCTTCACATATATTGCACAAGAAAAATATAGAGAAGAATAATTGCTATTACACAATGAGTTGAAGAACAATATGAGAAATATTCCATTTAATAATATTCACATTATGGGTGAATATATAATACAACATCAAGGAATAAGTCGAATACGTGAAGAGGCAGTTGAATCTACCAACCTAGATTGACTTAGGAGTTAACTCGGTGTGGAAAAATCACCACTAGAGCTAATTAATGCAATTACAAATCAATAAACTAGTTAATAACAAGTTAACTAAAGAGGGTAGGTGAACAAAGGTGCCTATATTCCCTTCAATCATGCGAACTGGCACTAGAGACACTGTAAGTGATCTGATTGATGGGGACCGGAGCACAACTGGACATGACTGAATACCTATTGGATTCAATTGTTGGAAACTACTGGTGATGCTTCGATTGGGTTCCTAAATTATAGGGATTGATCCTTGGAGCACCAAAATGCATGCAGATAGGCGCAATAAGTGGTAGATGTCTAGTAGATGTGTCCATCATGCACTAGTGAAGTGATGAATACCTCCTAAGCTAGGGAGTTAAAGAAATAGACTAATGTGGTCAAAGAGAGGATTAATAATAATCGAAATAGTTAGTTCACATTTTGGACGAAGAGGTCGAAAAAGATGAAGGATATGTTGAATACAATGTTCTGGATGAAGATGACATTTACGATGTGTTGAACGAAGAACTTGAAGAAGTTGAAGCAAATGTAGGAGAGCATGGTTCTAATGATGATGTAGATGATGATGATGTTGTTTCTATGGCTAATACTTTCAACACAAAATCTGAACCAGATGATACATATGAGGATTTGGACGAGGAAGAAGATTAATGATATCAAAATGTTGAAATGTACAAGGTATGTATTTAATTTTATGTTTTCAGTTCATTTGTTCTCTTTCATATGTATTTATATGGTTTATCTCATGACACTTGTATCTTATAGGAATGACTTGACACCTATGTTCACCCACTTGACCATGTTTAGATTGAGTTGTTTCTTTTAAAATTATTCTGGGATGTTGAAACTAGGAAAAGATCAAAGATATAAAGTGTTGGCTGGTGTTAGAGATGTATTTGACCATGGAAACAATCCCATTCCATACATGCATGCGAACAATATGCCCATGTCAAATTATGGTTCTTACACAAACCGTCTGAAAAGAAATTAACATTGGCGCCATCCATAAGTCATTGTTTCCCATGTCTAGTCCATCTACATTGTCTTCAAGTTGTTTCTTTTAAAATTCATCTGGGATGTCTGTTCATGCAATATATAGTCCAAGGAAAATAACTTCGATGAACAATAAGAAATTAATAAATTTCACAAGATTCATCGACTATTTCTTTTCTTTGTTTTTCTCTCTCATATAAGTCTTTTGCTCCATATATAGAAGTATTAAACCATCATTTAAATTAAAGGAAATTTCATCTATCTAGCGCCTTCTTTTCGCCAACAAGATCATGGAACCAATTAGCATCAGGCATGTTTGTTTTGAATGACACAGGTGATTGAATATAAAGATCAACATAACCTCGACGTGGATGGGGTGTGATGGGAGTTACATGCAATATGGCAAACCAATAAAGTTAAAATGATTAAACTAAGACAAGATCAAAGATATAGAGTGATGGATGGTGCTAGAGACCTCTTTGAGTCTCGAAACCCTCCCATTTCATCCATGCATGTGAACAATATGTATGTGGCAAATTTGGAATCTTACAAAAACCAATTGAAAACATTTAACATTGGCCCCATCCACAGGTCATTGTTTCCCACGTCTATTCCAAATATAATGTATTCGAGTTGTTTTTTAAAATTATTCCAGGATGTATGTTCATATAATATCTAGTGCAAGGGAAATAACCTCGACGATCAACAAGAACTTTATAAATTGCACAAGCTTCATCGATTATTTCTTGTCTTTGTTTTTTTCTCTCATACAAGTTTTTTTCCCCTTATAGAGAAGTACGAAAACATTATTTAACTTAAAGGAAATGCCATGTAGCCTGAGCCTTCTCCTGACCAGCAATCTCCTGGGACTAATTGGCATGATTCATTATAGTTTTGAACGACACATGCAATTAATATAAAGATCAACACAACCTCGATGCATATGGTACATTATGGGAGTTACATGTAATATGACAAACCGATAAAGTTCAAATGATTAAACTATGGCAATATCGTAGATATAGAGTGTTGGTTGGTTCCATAGATGTCGTTGAGTCTAGAAATTCTCCCATTTTGACCATGCATGTGAGTAGTATGTCAATGACAAATTTCAGTGCTTATAGAAACCGTTTGAGAAAAATTTAACGTTGACCTCATCCACATGTCAGTGTTCCCCATGTCTAGTCCAACTACAATCTCTTCGAGTTGTTTCTTTTAAAATTCTTCCAAGATGTTCGTTCATCCAATATCTAGTCGAAGGGAAATAATGTCGATGATCAACGAGAACTTGATAAATTGCACAATCTTGATCGATTATTTGTTGTCTTTTTTTTCTCTCATCTATGTTTTTTTATCCATATAGAGAAGTACTAAACCATTATTTAAATTAAAGGAAATGTTGTATAGCTAGCACATTCTTCTCACCACCAATATCATGGGCCTAATTGGCACGAGGCATGCTGGTTTTGAATGGCACATATGATGAATATAAACATTGGCACGACATCAATATGGATGGGGTGTGATGGGATTTACATGCAATATGACAAACTGATAAAGTTCAAATGATTAAACTAGGACAAGATCATAAATGTAGAGTGATGGTTGGTTCGAGAGGCGTCTTAGAGTTTGGAAACCCTCCCATTTTGTTCACGCATGCCAACAATATGTCCATGTAAAATTCTAGTCCTTACAGAAACCGTTTGAAAACAAATTAATGTTGGCCCCATCCATTGGTCATTGTTTCCCGTGTCTTGTCCAACTACAATGCCTTTGAGTTGTTTCTTTTAAAATTCTTTTGGGATGTTCATTCATAAAATATTTAGTGGAAGGAAAAGAACATCGACGATCAACAAGAACTTCACAAATTGCACAAGCTTCATCGATTATTTCTTGTCTTTGATTTTTTCTCTCATAAAAGTTTTCTTATCAATAAAGAGAACTATGAACCGTCATTTAAATTAAAGGCAATGTGGTCTAGCTAGCGGCTTCTTTCCACCAATATCGTGGACCTAATTGACATGGTGCATGATGGTTTTGAATGGCACATTAGATGAATATAAAGATCAACACGACCTGGACACGGATGGCCATGATGGGAGTTGCATCCAATATGACAAATGATAAAGTTAATAGAACAAGATTGAAGAAGAAACCCTCCCACTTCGTCCACGCAAATAACATGTCCATGTCAAATTCAAGTACTAACAGAAACCGTTTGAAAAATATTTAACATTGGCCCATTCACGTGTCATTGTTTCCAATGTCTGGTTCAACTGCAAAAATAACTCAAAGATGGTTGAGCTCTAATGTAAAACAAACCCCCGGGTTAGGGTATACTCTTCAAGAGTCTTAGCGATAACAAGATGGGAAGAAGGAAAGTTTATGTTATCGGAATTTTTTCTTTGGGATGAACTCTCAAATCCCAGGAGAAACAACAACGCGAAAACGTGATTATTGATATTTATTCTCAAATGATCTCCAAATAATCGTCAATATGAATTTGATGTACACCATAAAGGTGATAATTTACACAGCCAATTCCTTTTGTTTTGGACTTGCAGCATTTACAATAATCATCTGCTCCATCGCTAAATTTTATTGACCGGCGATCTTTTTGGTGTGCAAAGGACTTGAACTTTGCATTTTGGATTCTATATCAAACTAAGAAGCTAAAATCGTTTCTTGGTTGATGAAAAATAGATCTTATAACCATGTAGTGTGAACAACTAAACTTGTTCTTTTTAAACATGTGGTATGACTCAAATATCTTATCTAGACTGTTATTGACTCTTATTAATAATAACTCACATTAAGAATCTTTAAAGCGGTGGTATTACACAATGTTCGATCTATATTATGTATCTTGTTTGAAATTGATTTTAATAATAATAACATACATTATTAAAAATTATGATATTGCATAAGAACAGTTACGATGTGATAATGTACTCTTACGGTGTAATAATGTCTCTAGTACAGTTTGCTTAATCGTTGACCAAGTATTAATTTGGATTGACTCAAATGTAATGTTACATTTTAACCAACGTTTTATACTATTATTTTTTTAATTAACATAAAAATCAAGTTTGGGTTGGAATTTGAAGCGTTATTTTCGCAGCGGAAAAATGGGTATTGGGAATAGATAGGATGTTTGACAATGATTTAACTCTGCTTTAAGTGTATTAGATTTAAGGACGTCGAACTGACGAGAGATTGCCCCGGAACAACTTCCTCATCCTAAGTTTGTGCACAATCTCGTTTAAAGGGAGGCAAGAGGGATTCAATGCATTGAATGCTATCCACTTCCTCACCGCTATGCATTCATGACCACTTCCCTGTTTCCATCGCCACCACCTTAGAATTTATGCTTTCCATACAATGCAACGAAAATAAATAAAATGTAATTTTAAACTAAATTTTATCTCAAGATGACATTCAGAATTGTATGGAGAGATTTGTGCGTCGCCACCACAAAGTAATGAAGCGAAGGAAACAAATTGGACGGTCACAACATCATATGTCAAGTGGTGGCGATGGGGGTGACGATGACATGCGCAGTCAAGGATTCCTCCTACCCTTATTATTCTTCCTAGATTTCATCTTCGTCGACATAAAAGAGTTTTGAGACAAATTGATGGTGCTTCTAGTCTCGGATTGTAGTGGAGCAGCTGACCTTGCATATCTGCAAGACAATATTCAAATACCAGATTCAGACAAGACATTGGCAGGTTACAACAATGTGTGAAGACTATAAGGAAAGTAACCTACCTCAAGTTTTGATTGAGAAGGAAATTGGCAAGTTTAATCCAGTTACTGATTTGATAATTATTAATCATTCAGAAACTGTACCAGTCAATGCTTAAGACCTGGAACTGCTTTTTGATGTTGCATCAACAAAGATGGTAGGCTAACTACTTAGGCGGAGATGCCAAAGGCATAGGCAGAGATGTTAAGGCTCATGAAGAGATGCTAAGGCTCAAATGCAAAATGCAGTGGCATATATGTTTGCATACTGAGATGATAAACGACCTAGAAAAAGAAGCAATAATGTCTACCTCAAAAGAAGCAGCAACGCCTACCTCCTACCTAAGACTCTAGATTTGGAGCAAGATCTTCTTCATCTCTTGTGAGCATTTTTGCTATTCTTTATTTTTTAGCACTCTTCTTTGAAACATTGTTGTATTATCAAAACTATCACACTTCATTATTGGAAAAAGCTTTGCAAATGAATTGCGTTGCTGCAGAGATTTAAAAGTTTAAAGTTTTAAGAGTTCAGTTTGTACAAATCTAATCTTTTTACCAGATCACAATTTACATTACAAGAATGACGCAGGAATGAACAAACAATTAATGTACATGCTCAGAATAATTGCATGTCAACTTTACCTTAATGACAAATGTTCATCGTCCAAATATCTTCTCATTTCCATCGTCCACCGCCATCGATTCTTGAGGATCCATTTCAAACTATTCAAATTTCGTCCTGTAACACCCTTGTTTTGACTCCGTGGTATTGAATTGTATATGATGTAAATATCGCATTTAATCGTGGTGTGGAGCTAAAGGAAACTGCCCCACCATGGATTTAGTGTCTTATGTATCGGCGATTAAAATCAATGCCGATGGTTTATGTGCTGGCCAGGCACGATATATTTGAGATATCATGTAAAATGCAAATTAATAAAAATAGCACAACTAGCTATGCGTCGCAACGTTAAGGAGATGGGGGCGTGATTTCACAAGGAATAGGGAGGGGGAATATTCAACCTTTGGGCCAATGGGGAAAAGCCAAATGTCTAAGAGAAAACCCATTAAATGGTCAACTACCCTTTTTGTCTTTTATGTCCAGTCATCTAAGTGGGTGAAGGAAGTTATTGCCTTGGGATGGGAAGGGTATGCAGGTCAAATTCGAATTGGTGAAGCCATTAGTCCTTGGGAAATGTGTTTTTGACTTGTGGGGCAATTAAATGCTTGAGAAGACATGCCCAAGCCATTAGGCACCCATGCTTTCCATTTTACCTTACCCATCATCACTCGCGTTGGCTCTCTCACGCAGCAGGAAGGTGCTGAGCTCTCCCCTTCATGATTTTCCAGTTTTCTCATGTTTCCCCATGGTTGGGGAAGTCGTTGTTGTGATGCTAAGTGCATATGCATGAGAGATTCATGTTTTAGTGTTTGTTGAAGGTTGTTTTTGTCTCCCTCGCGATTTGGATCGTTTCCTTCTTTTTCCCATGCCCAGAATTTGTTTTTTGCATTGTTGGGTGAATGGAAAGGAATGGGCCATGATTTTGGGTTTGGGGGAGGTCGTTTTGCCTTTGTGAGCAAGCTAGGAGCTTCCCTCACGTTTTTTTGTTTTTTTCTCACTTTCTCCATGCTAGGAAATCCATTTTGTTGTTGCTTTGTGAATGGACCAAGGAGATTCATGATCTGTGGGTTTGGGGAGGTCATTTTTGCTCCCGTGGTGGCCATAGACATTTTCCTTGATTCAGATCTACATTTTGAGGGTTTGTAGAGGTTGTTTTTCCTCAGTAGAGCTATTGAACGTTTTATGGGATCATATTATTCACTCAGGGTGTTTTTCCCCAATTGTCGTTTTTCTTTTTTGGGTTCCCAGGACGTTTGGCCCTTACCCAACAATGTTATTTTCTTGTTGGGTGTATCCTTGTGATGGATTGGAAAAGTAAGTAAGTCCAAGGAACCATCTTTTAATTGGATGAATATGTGTTTGATGTATGGTTTGGCTTGGTTGAGTAAGACCAAGGACCCTTCGATATTATTGGTTTGTTTCCTTAGCAGTCTGTGAAACCCAACGGTGTGTTGGCTTGAATGTGAACGTATGGTTTTGGATATGTGTGAGCCTCTTCTTCCCTAGTGCCTTGTGGAATTATGCCCAGCTCAAGGGTGGCAGTGATGCTGAAAGATTGATGAGCACACTGGCCTATGGTTGGGTGGAACGTTGCAGCGACGTAGCTAGTTACGGACCAACTTCTTTTCAAGATAAGTATTCTTGTGCTTAATCTCTACAAACTATTTGCTTAATGATTTATGGACGATGACTGCTTGAATGAAATGCATATATTTTCTTCCACTGTATTTACATGTCTTATGCATTTGTATATGTTTTTATGTCAATGAATTTTAAGTATCATGTTCATGAGGATAGATTCTCTGTTTGATAGCAGGAGCACCGTAGTCGTGTCCTCACCATCGTTGGTATGAGGGGTGGGGATGTGACACATCCAATGGTGTTTTCTTGTGTCCAAAGTGCCAAGACAAACTCTAGACCCCAGTCATGCTGATTCTTTTATCTCTGTAACAAATTTCTCCCACAGTCGACGCCTCTGAATTGTCACGCCCCACTCTTCTTATCCTTCTTCAGCACCTCATATCCCATCTCATGTCGGGGGTTTATCGGTTTCTTGAAGGAAACATCAATGTTATTGATTTCACTAGGAGTTAATGACGTCCAACCCTTCTCTGTCACTTCCTTGAGAACCCTATATAGAAACATATCCTCTGAATCATTTTCATCCAATGAAATCTTTTCCCACTCGTCCGAAAGACACCATTGGATCGATGCCGAGAAACTAATGGTGATGAAATTACTAGAATCCACACGCCAATGAATGAAACGTCTCTCCCACTCGAAGAATTCTTTCTGCTGAATAGTTACTCACAAAATTTGTTTGCTTTCAGATATTCCATTTGTTTTAATTGCGAGGAAATTTATTTGCAAGAGCATAACAATTAATCGGCAATTTCCAGTTCATTGTCTCTGTTAGGAATGGTAACAGTCCATGGACGCTTAAAAGAGTGGGGTGTTTTTGGCTGCCTCCCAACCGTGCCTTTGTTGAATCCATCAATAAAAATAGATTCTCTGGCATCTGTCCAGTAAAATAACCCGCTCATAAAGATGAATGCTTACATTGTTGGGATCATTATTTGAAACGTCGTGGGAAGGGGTTTCAACTCTTGGGGCCTTTTTGAGCACGTATGCAAAGACATGCACAAATGCGCTTGCTTGGGACACATAAGGTAATTGGCAGAGAAATGAAGTTTGCTTCCCTAGCGTGCCATTTGCCACATTGCACTAGCCTGCAAGAACTTTAGACTAGTATATGCGATCATTGAATGACAAACCGAATTATTGTTGGGTTCAAATTTTTGATGCAAAGAAATTAATTATCGCAGATGCCTAGTGGGGCACGAGGCAGACTGGTGGTGAAAGCAATTACCGTAGCAAAGGAATATCTGCAAATTCAATTCAATGGCACGCCTTTTCCACATTAGGAATTGATCCACACTTCAATGACACATCTTTTTCCAAAGTGGGAATCGATCCAAAATTGGGAATGGGATGCACAAGAAGGAAAATATAACAGTTTCCAATTGCATGCATAAAAAATAAAACATTTGTATTGTATACCCATAAATATAATTGACAAAGCTTTGACACATTGGAATTAGTTGGGGGTTAATGTTACAAAATTTTGTTTGATGCTAATACTCATAGTCATGGGACGATTTAAAATTTTAACATTTACAAAGTCATTATATTATATTATATTTTGTTGTAAATATTACATTATTTGTTTTTAGTATTTCATACATATGCAAGTTTTGTTTATGCTAGTATTGTGCTTTCACCAAATTTTAGTAATGCTAAGAAGGAATCTTGTGTTTGCACTAGACTTTGTGAAGCATAAAATCCATCATCTTAACCTCTTCTCGACAATAACCTTGTACCAATTGACCCAAATTTCGTATACAACTCTTAAAATGTAGTTTCCTCTCATTAAACTGAAGTTGTTACTGTTGATCCTAGTTTTGTCACCATTTTCGACTGATAAATTACACTTTTTGACATCTATTTTGCCATCTTTTTGACATATTTCTGTCATACAACTTATCATTCAGCCTCGGGTATGAATATATTTGGATTTATGCAAATTCTGGTTTATTATTGTTATTTCACGATTTTATTAATTAAATTCGATGCTATTTGAGAACACGTTTGAAATATGTGTGAATTTGTTTGCATGGTATAGTCCTTGAACAAGCCAACGATTGGATGCACATCACGCTAGATATGCGCAGATTGCATCCAACTTAGCATCCACCTCACTGATCAAGCCGCACATTATTTATGGCATATTCCAAAATATTAAAGCATGGAATGATCTTCAGTTGCTATGTGTCCATGCGTCTGGGTGATAGAATGACCCTTAGTCTAGAAGGCTTGTCAACTTGCCTTCTCTGTTCGACACCATGACACCAGTCCACGTCAAAGAGAATCCTCACGCCATAGCACGCGCAATGGAGAACCAACACACGAGGAAGAAGGATAAGCATTGTGTGTTGGAATTCAATTAGTTATTTGTAATAATGGTTGACTGTTTTAGGAGCGGTTGACCACTAAAAGGGTCGACCCACTCATCCCTATAAACACTATATATATTAGCCTCTAAACAAGAGCGTAGTTATCTAGTTTTACATTCTGTCAATCGATTTTAGAGAAACTCTGTAATACTCTCCCGCATTTTAATAGAAGTTACATTCCCGTTGTGTATATGATCTTGTTCATGTAAGCGTTTAGTGAAGTGTCACCCTAATTGTTGAGAGGACCCCTCATCAACCAGTGGTTTTCATTCTTGTGTGTATTTTCGTCACCTCTTTCCTTGCAGATAAGTAGGTTTATTTCCAATTTGTTTCTATGATTAAGTTATTGTAATTGTTTATTCTTTTGTTTCTGTAATGTATGTTTGTTGAAGTTTCTATCATCCATATTACACTATTAGTATAGCTTCTATTTCATAGATTAGAAATAACCAGTTGCGCACATAGTTTTCCTTTAGTTTCCTTTCCAGTCTTTTCGAGCTTATGGTTTAGTTTTATGTTAACAATTATAGAGAGTAGATTGCTTTAATATTTTAGAATCAATTTGCAGTAGGTTCAGTTCTGTTAAGTCTTTTCTTGTTATAAGTTTGCTTTGGTTATATTTTAGTTTGTTTAATAATGCAATAGGTAATAATTTCCTTATAATCATGAATTAGCTTCAGTCATTTTGTTGTTAAATTCGATCACTGAGTAGGTCTACTTACTGTTCTTTATGCATTTTATTTTCATGTGCACAAAATCAGTTGATAATTAGATCATTTAGGTTATTTTACATTGTTTTCTCTATACAAACTATCATTCAAACAACCTGTTCAGCCTTTCATTCAAACCTACCTTCCAGTCTACTGTCCAGCCCTTTGTTCAGTCTTCAATATTTCTGTTTTGTTTTAAACCTGTTTTAAAGTTCTGTTTATTTAGCTTTCGAATTCTGTTTTGTTTTGATAATTAGATAATGGTTATGTTCATCATTAGGACCTTAGGTTAGATAATTTAAAGTATAATCAACTTCCATCCTTCTTCTCAACCTTCTCTTACCTAAATATGCTTTGAATTATGCCCTGTTATGTTTCTTTTGTTTATGATCTTCTCACTTATTACTGTTATAACGTTTGATAAGTATATCTTCAGTCTAGTTTATCCTTGTGTATATTGAGTTTAGGGTCAGACATGTTAAAGTTCTAGAAAAGTACACCAGTATCTTGTAAATCAATCATAGCAGTAGGACTTGTTTCTTTCATGGTGTGGTTACTGAAGAGATTTGTAGAATAGGATTTAAAGGAGTTATCTTTATTAAGTTTTCTACTTGCTTTTCTAATTAAGTTATCTTTATTAAGTTTTCTACTTGTTTTTCTAACTAAGTTTTCTACTTGCTTTCTAATTAAGTCTTCTTTATTAAGTTTTATACTTGCTTCTTTCATTAAGATCTTTTACTTGTTTATAAGCTAGATTTCCCTTACAATCATTTCATATAAGAATTGTTTATTTATTAAAGTAATATTTAAAAACAATCTTATCTCTTAATAGATTAGTTGTTCATAATATATTTCTTAGTTAAGAGTCAGTTGCTTATGGAATAGATCACCATGTTTACCATCACCTGTAATTGGACCTTCCTTAGCTTGCACATATTTGTAGAAGTTAAGTTAGGTTTAATCCCATTTAGTTTCTTTACTTCTTTTGAAAGTTATTTTGACACTACTCCTGCTCCAATTCCAATCACAGTGAATGCATATCCACAAAACAATCAAGGAGAGTGGAACTAGATAATTTAGTTTAACCATTATGTACATTTGTTAATCACATGTATAGCTTAGTTTTTAAAGTTTGTAAAAGCATCTCCAGTTGTTGTAATCTTGTTTCCCATATTATGATACCTTACATAGTTAGTTTCTAAAGCTGTTTATAAAGCTTTCTAATTCTTAGATTAAAAAGTGGCATAGTTAATTAATAAGTAGTTTACCTTCTTAGAGTAGTATTGTTTATATATTTACCTTTCAGTGTTTGTCTATAAAGTAGGGTAGTATAGCATGAAGGCTACTATAGTCTAATACTCTATTTTGGTTTAATGACCTTTATAGTTGAATTTATAGGAGTTTGACTCGATTTTTCATTTTGAAAGATATTTTGATCTTTTCTTTGTTAAAATATTTCCACGACACCTTAGGAACCCCTCTACCTTCGCATATACTTTGTTTCAACTCTAAGTTTACCAACCTCGGTCGATAATTAAATATTTGGTGAATTAATTAAGACGTTATAACACCCACCAATTACTTCTTAATCTTCTCATCGAGCATTATATTGATCACTTCCCTTGTGAGGACCATGGAACTCACTAGACGAGACTGTAAAAACATGTACAGATGCCATGGGTATCACAATGTAGTCAAGAATCTAAATTATGCATACCGACGGGAAAAAACCAACCCGCTATGCATGCAACAGAATATTAGATCCTGAAAATGAATGCAACATGGAAAATATCAATTATCCAGCATTGACTTCTTGGTTAGTGAAGTCAATATTTTTTCTTTTTTTCATAGAAAACAATGCATGGTCACATTTTGCTAAGACAAGGACTTGGCTACCCATCACGGATCAAATTTGAAGGGAAAGGTTATATTTCAATATGAAGGGTTAACATATGAATAACCTTTCTTTATTGACAAGATAATTTTTTTTTATATGAAAAATAAAAATTTATTTAAAATTTCATAACCAAAACATATTAATTGCAACAAAAAAAACTTTAAACTTATAATCATCAAAGTATACTCTCTTTTCCATAGAATTAAATTATGACACAACTTTAAAAACATAGAATAGTTCTTTTAAAATATTATTCAAAATGATGAACATTACAAATTGGAATAAAACATTACGACATCGTAATTTCTTTCACCTAGTGAAAGAGGTCTTTGTGTCTTCATTCATGTCAAAGTTTCATAAATTGCATTCCAATCTACCTCATGTAAGTCTTGAGGTGCTCATGGAGATAAAAACATTAATGTGTCTAGTGTTTCTATAGAAAGTCTAGATCTATCATCATTTTTTATGTGGTTCAACTTAGAGAAACATCTTTCACAACTAGCAGGAAGACTAAGAACATTTTTCCGCAATTTCATTAAATTTGGATATGATTCACATCACTCAGTTTCTCCTCCACATTGATCCCATGCTCCAATCATGTTTTTCTTTAGATATGCCCAATGAAGAGTAATAGTAAAACTTTCCATTTCACCTTCACATTTTTCTGTATCAATTATTGGTGAGTCTCCAGTATCAAATTTTTCACATAGGCATCTCAACCATCATTTTGTTTCAGAATCTCTTTCATCCTCTTCTTCAAAGTTTGAACGAGGTCTAACTAGTTTTCCTACATTGAATGTAGTGAAATATATAAACCTCTCATTGAGACAATCAGTCAACTTTTGGAAAAATTCTTTACCCATGTGAATACAATCTTCCACAGTACCTGAACAAAGCGAATTAGGTATAGGTTCAAATATTAGCAAATGTACATGTGAAGCACCTGTATTGTCAATAAACTCCAATTTTCCATGTTATGTTTCTTCAATAAATACAAAACATGTTGAGAACCCGCTCCAAACATGTCTCGTAAGAATCTTCTGCAAGAACATCTAATTTCATACCAATAGATGTTATATCAATACATTATTCTTGAAACCGTTGAATTAACTTATTTAATTCAATTAAAATATCTGCCAACAAATGATTACAAAACTGAACTTGAAATATTGTGCCCATTTCATATATTTTTATGTTATCATTTTTCCATTTTTGTAATAATGCTGGCATAAGTTTGACAAGCCTGTTCATCACCTGTCCCTTAGAAAGCCATTAGATTTGATGAATTTGAAGTACCTACAATCTGTGAATTTGAAATAAGTCCATCAAACCTTTAAGTTCTCCATGTCTCTTTGTAGATTTTTCCAACCAAGAATATACTTTGTTGACCAACTTATCAATATAATTAAATTTAGGAAAATAATGTGAAGCATCTATTATAGCTAATGTCTCATGATGTGCTACACAGTGAATACACAACAAATGTGGCACTTCATGAAGCAGCTTAGCAGCTAAACCTTCATGAATGCCTCTCATAGATGAAGCCCCATCTGAACCAAATCTCACCATTTTATGTTTGGATAAAAAAAATTCAGATAATAATCCTAATATGGATTCATACACTGATTGTGAAACACTATCCTTGATTTTGAGAAGACAAATAAACTTTGTTGCACGTAGCCCTCTTCCTTCATCCATTAGATACGTAACATATATAATGAGGTGTTGCTCCATTTTTTTGTCTATGAAGAATAGTACTCTTTGGATAATGGCATGGGTTTATGGCATATTAGGTGTTACCTTATACTTATGAAAGTCACAAAAGTCTTTATACACTTCTAAATATAAATATTTTATAGCAACAAAGTACATGGTTTCCATGACTCTTGTTATTCTATATTTCTCAACATCTACCATGAGCTCAACATGTTTGGCGATGGGAAAATATGATTCCCTTCATTCACTCTCTAAGTAGTTTCTCTAGTAGTTGAATTGAATGCTTATGAACTTCAAAAATAACATGTCCATTTAATCTACTTAATTTGATTGTACTACTCCCATCCCTTGCCAATATGCCATATTTCCCCCTTTGTGTATTAACTTCCATCTGTGTTTGAATGATCTTTTAGGAGATTTCTTCTCTTGAGGACCTTCTTCAATATTACTTTCTAGCTCAAAATCAACATTTACTTCATTATTTATATCATGTTGGTTCAATTTAAATGCATCAACAATTGTTGTTTATCTTCCATATTTTTTTATGGTAGACGAATTTTAAAGATTTCTTCTTCGTAAGTTACCGTGTTTTACATCAAATAATTCATTAGAAATAGATTAAAAAAAATCATATTAAATATGATAAAATTAAAGATGCAAGTACCACATTTAAAATCACATGACATGGTTACATTTTTTTAGGAAAATAATGTGTAATATTTTTCATAATAAATTTTTTAAAGAATAGAAATCATCAAATTTTATTGATTTTAGAAATGAATAATCTTGAGTAATCATATAATTAATCCAATAAATGTTGTTGTACAACTTAAATTACTTTTAATTTTTTTTTGAAATTAATAATCTTGATTAATTCATTCTCTTGGTATTTATAATTTTAGACCCAAAAACTACATATACTTATTAATTTAAACTTTTTGTAGTATTTTATAAAATGATTGAAATGTGTAAAATGTTAAATTTTAAAATAATATAATTCCATATTTGTATGGTATTTAAACTTAGTTTTACTAATTACATTTTATGTTAAGAATACAAGTTAATGTTTTATAAAATTTCTATTAATGAGCAATAAATTTAACTAAAATAACATTAATTTTGATCCTTTAAATAAAATTATAAATATTAAATTTTTTATTCATATATAAATTTTAAGAAAAATATTTTTAAAAAATAATATATAAAATTGAAAAAATAAACATTTAAAACAATGTAAATTTTTTTAAAAACAACTACATCAAAACATATTATAGTTTAAATAAATAAAACCTAATTAAAAAAATGATTAATTTTATAAAAGAATGATATTGTCAATATGATTTAAGAAATAATTTACCTACTAAATCTTTCAAAAAGCTTAAATTAATATGAAAGGAAATCATTTCTAATTTTCCAAACTATATAAAAACAAGTTTACAAAATGTTTAATAAATATAAATTTATGTGAAACAAAACCATTTTAAGAAAATAAATAAAGAAACTTACTAAATCTTTCATAAACTTAAATGTATGGACGAGTGCAGAAAGTTGAGTGACCTTTTAGATGCAATGGTAGAGTGAAGTCAATCACTCTTGATCCATAAAATAGAAATCATCTCAAGCAATCCCGACCCTACCAAGCCTAGTCCCAAGACTGCCAACATGCATGCCAATAGTAGACCAAAACGGGCCTCTATTTTATTGAATCAGATCGCGCTCCCATTTTTCTTTGCATAAACGTGCTCGCGTTTGTTAAAACCTACTTTTTATTTTAAAATGGGTCGATCCCATCATTTTCGCCACATCGCAGCATTGTTGGAGCTTGGACGGAGTAGAACGTGAGTGAGCGAATGCATTTTGGGTGTGCCAAAGCCATCCACCTCCACCTTTGGATCAACCTCCTCTTTGTGAGGTATTTTCCTCAATTCTTATCATATTTTCCTCATTTCTCCCTAAATTCATTAATTTATTTTCCCTAATTTGAAATTAAACCAAAAAATATTATTTTATGGCTAATGGAAACCAAAACCCCAATGGAATTGGCCAATGGAAACCAATGTAACCCAAAACCCTAATGGAATTGGCTAATGGAAACCAAAAACCCAATTTAATCATAAAAATCAAATAATTTTGATTATTTACCAAAATTCATACCGAAAATTCACATGCCCAATGGAAACCAAGACCCCAATTAACTCATAAAAGACAAATCAATTTCACTATTTCCATATGCATATTCACAAGCATCCTTGTGAATCCATACCAAAATTCACAAATATGCAAAGTTTGTTAAGCACATTGCAAGTTTGCATAAGTAATTTACTTTCCCAATGTAAACCAAAACCCCAATTAACTCTTAAAAAACAAATGAACTTCACTATTCGCATATGTATAATCGCAAGCATCACTGTGAATCCAAACCAAAATTAACAAATATGCAAAGTTTGTCAATTATATTGCAAGCTTACATACAACCTAAAAAAAAATCAAGTAGAATTCATATCTTCCCTCAAATACATAAACAAACATGGTAAATCCCTTGCCTCTATCCGAAATATTGAAGTTGGTTGTCCAAGAACATCAATAAACACCTTATAGTTTTGATGAAACTTCCTAATACAAGTGTTAAAATAAGGTATAGAAGCTTCCTATGCTTAACAAATATTTCCTCTTGACTGAAGGGTACTTTTTGGTAAAGGTCAAGACAACGAAGTTCAACAATAGGCTCTAAGAACATGAAGATACATAGGTAGGTTGATGTGTTTGATTACATGCCAATCACATACTATCATACATGATAGAATCCAGTGGAAACCTTGCAAAAATAAAATCCACTATACACAATTGTGCATTTAAAGTCTCTCATGGGTATATAGAAAGTGGGCATAGAACTAAAATAACATCAAGTGGAATCCATACATGGCCCAAATTACATATAAACAAAGATCTGCTAAATAGACTTTGGAGTCCAAAAAACATCACGCTACAACAAATAATTACATATCTAACAAAATCATTGCCTATACTGGGATTTTATTCATCAATAGCGCATTATGCCGCCTATTCTAGGGTCTAGTCGTTGCCTCTACTCGCAATCTGGGAGCTGGTCCTGCAAGGGCATTAGTCAGCACTTCACAATTTCGATGAAACTTCATAATCCAAGCCTTAAAATAAGCTAGAGGATATTCGCAATCAACATATGCACATAAGACATTTTATGTACACATGCATATGGAAATTGGAATTAATACTTGAATTTAGGACATAAATTTAAAATGAAAAAAATGTTAAATATTTATTCTTCACTGTAAAATTCAAGATCAATTTTTAAATTTACATAATAGATTTAGTTTATGTTGTTATTTGTCGTACATTAGTTATACATTTTTCAGTGCTTAGATATGTCATTATATCATGTGTTTATTTTTATAATGATATTTTATTTGTATTTATGATTGTAGTGGCTACTATGAATAACAATGCTGAGATATTGAGGGTTATTGGCCATCTCAGAGAGATTGGTTCTTCTTGGAGGGGTGGAGATGAACTCCGCCGCACCTTGCGAGATTCATTGTTGACTATTGTTGATATGATCGCAAGATCGAATGATGCTTTGTATAGCATCACATCATATAGGGAGAGGAAAAGACAACAATACACTGATGGGTTGAGCTACAACGAGGTAAAGAAGCTGAAAATAACCAAAGAACACATCTATACATTATTTAGAGTGCTGGGGATGGTGACATTCCAGAGATCACCAGGCCACATATTTCTATTGAGTGGTGCACATTTCCACCCATTAGAGACCATTGGATGGATAGGTGGTACATGGTTTTTGACATTCCCCCGCACAAAAATAGGGAGGTATCATTGTACTTCCTCCGGAAGTTGTAGGAAGAGTTTGTGATGGGGAAACATGTCAACTATTTTGACATGTTGGGATTCCAGGGAGTTGGTAGGGGGATGCCCCAACACCGACCCAATGCTAGGCATAGAGATTCCAATCCACAGATACATGCAACCCGTGCCCAACTACCGAGGGAAGACATCCCTCTTGCACATGATATGGCTTCCAACACGTAGGAGGCATTTATGACTCTAGCTGAGATGGTCTCTCGACACATGACCACTATTGACCAGACAATGCCCTCTTCCTCTGTTGGGGTACAACCAAGAGCTTTTGGTGGTATAGGAGCATGCATTGGTGAGGATAGACCGACATCCCATGTGCCTCAGAGCGAGCCACGCGTCTGCACAACATGTGGTCAGTCCTGTTATGGTCCTGGACCAAGACATGGTACCTCTACAATGATTGGTGGTTAGGTAAGGACATTGTTAAAACTCTATTATTGTTCAATTTTTAATTTTTCCATACTATCTGTAACATATTAAAAGAATCTTAATATATGCAATATTTACTCTTGCAGGAGATTGATGCCTCTCAGGGGGGTGGTACTGCACCCGATGTGGTTGTACCCGAGGCACAAACAACCACCATTGAGTTAATATTTAAACATTTATCATTTTGTTAATGCATGTGTTAGTCTTGATTAATTTGTTAAATTGTCTGATATTTACAATTTTTTAAGTTGCAGGAACCCCAGTTAGAACCTGATGCTGGAGACATTGATATCAGCAAAATACTCCAAGGTGGAATTTACGATTACTTGAACAATGTAAGTACATGGTTAATGACTGAATCTTGTTCGAATTATTTAAATTTCTTACTATACAGTCCTTTATAGATTGATAATATTTATAATTTTTAAACTTGCGGATGTTATTAGCATCTGAAGAGAGGAAAGAAATTGCTGAAAGCGGTAACTCCCATAGGGGATATATGTCCCAGGAAGAGGCAAGTATATTACAACATGTTAGTTTTTCAATACATATTATTCCATCCATTCAACTCCATGTCTAACTATGGTAACACTTTATGAATGCAAACATCATCACAAATCCTTGCACCGCCTCTTTGGTTTGGATATCCTCTTAGTCCAAACATAGATAAGGGGTTTGTTTACACCAGATGACCCTCTTCCTTGAAAAGAGCGGGTGTCCATGAGGATCAACCTACTCATCCAACGGTAATGTACACATTTCCAATGGCAGTTGCTGGTTATCTTTGAATTCACTTCACAACTAGTTTTTCTTCATGTTATTTTCATATGTTTACAGCATCGGGATGTAGAGTCATCCGTGACAGACCTTAGTGGGGTTGTTGATGCTCCAGTCAATGCTCCATCTACAATAGGGATAAGTCACATTGAGGTACATCTACTTGAATATTTGTAATTGTACAGTTCATTTGTATTGTTTATGGACATGCACGATGTCTAACTATTTTATCATTTGGTGAATGTAGCCACAACCTGGTCCATTAGTGCATGCAACTGAGGTTGATGTTCAACCTACGGCTTCTCTTACTACTGAAGAAACCCATCCTCTTCCATAGAAATGGTTTTTTCGATGAGATGTTCATTTTTTACATAATTGATTAGTACTTTCTCATTCATGTACATGTTGATAATTGTTGAGATAATTGACATTTTTTTTTATTCGCAGAGAAGCATTGCAGAGAGACTCTCTGCAAGGTGGAGGAAACCAGAGGCATCTATACCTAGGACGGATGTAGTGAGTCTTTTTTTTATGTACAATTGAGTCATATTTTGAATTTTCAAACTTTGTTATTGCTGAACATTACTAGTTCAGTTACCTGATCAAGAAATATTGTCATTGATTTGCTGTCGCCATAGATGCACAGCGGCCGTGGACAGAGGAAACAAGCGTCAAGGTCCGGGAAAAACAAGAAAGTTATAGTTTTGATGTGTTAGTCCAAGAAAAATATGTATTTTTTTGTACAATACGTATCTATAGTATAGGGGCGCGGTCTAGGACATATGTACTTTTGTTTGCACATGTACATTAAATATGTTTTTGATACATGTACATTGACAGGACATATAAGGGCCTTCTATTTTTGTATTATAAATTTTATGATATAAAAAATATTTCATATCAAGGATCTTGAGATCTTCATGGTTCAGTCTTTTAAGCGTGATTATACACATGTGTCCAAGAATGTTTCTATGTGTAATGTTCCCAATTTTTATAGATTTTACAATTGCATGGGATTACAGTTATAAATTTGAGAACAATGCACAATTAAAATATTACGTAATAACAAAAATGTACATTTCAATTGTTTTTTACCATGATCCAATTGCATATACATTGTTAAATTGTATTCACAAAGATGGAACATACCTAATAAACATAAGCACCCAGCACAGCTAAGCAACTGATCCAACTAAGTGGAATACAAAAGCACCTTACCCACATAACAACCTAACAAACTTTTAAAGGATGCACGAAGTTGAGGGACATAAGTGATGCACCTGTGTGGTCTACATAAACGAAATTAGTGTTTGGCATGACGTCTTTCATCTAACGAATACATGGGATACACATCAAACCTAAAAGCATCTAAGTATTATAAGGTTGATTCAAAATAATAGTTATAATTATATCATACACATTATGTATATCCTACACATTATTTTATCATTTTGTTAATGTACATGGAATTTGATGAATGGCCTTGAGGAACAAATTTGGAAGAGACGAAAATTATGTGTGATTTTATTATAGTTTAAATTGATTGGAGAAGTACTACTCTGAATCTTGTTTAATAAATTTATATTTATGGAGTATTATTTGAAACATTCATAGTGTGAAGATATATATTTTGTAATAATGGCGTAATAGGTTGGCCACTTGTTTCTAAACATAAACATGTTCAATTACATGGTTACTAACGTAATGGCATTGTCTCCTCATGCATTTCATTGTACAAATGCTCACATCTCTTGGATGACCAAGCTGAATTAATATGGGAAACAACCTTCTTTCGAATTTCCAGTCTCACAAATGATATGAGTTCCTAAGATCAATTCACCTCCACATAGATATTGACAAATCCTTTCTCCTTGTTTAAAACACAAACAAATAATATTTCTTGCTTCGAAATCATGGGAAATAAGTCAAGTTCAACACCTCACAATAGGTAACAGAATTCTCAACAGCTACACATGGAATAATAGTTTGCAACAAGTATTTTTTCAAGAGGGGAAGATCTACAATTACCTTCAAGCTAACCTCTATGTCCAAAAATTTCACATTCACTTACTCAGCAAAACCCTACAGGATTTCAGGGATACTTGTTGAATCCCTACCCGGGGCATAGAATGGAAACCGTGCATCAAAACGGGATTCCGGGGGGTTATGCAAGCGTGTCTAGGCAGGTTCCATGTGGGAACGCTAGCCACATGTTCACGTTCGAGGAATTTGCAAAGTTGTCCGCTATGTGCAAAAATTGGATGAATAAAAAAATATTATTTGGGAGCACGTTACTAACCTGAGAGATTACCAATTGTATTTTTTTTTCATTCCCTCCACCGATATCATACGTGACATATTTTAATGACTTCAAGTTCACTTCATGTCTCCCAAGTTCATGCTCATCGGTGACATGCATGCATTTGTCCAAAAATGCCACTCCACCACACCTTGGGCATGTCCCATATACGTAAGGCCTTTGATGAAATGTGCAACCTTCTGTCCTTCTATAGAAAATGCTATGGATAAAGCCTCTAGATGATGTCGGTTGCAATGTAGTTGAGCATTCCTTCACAAGAATGTTATGCAAAACATGCACTATATGTATATATGTGTCATAATAATAACCGTACTCAATGTGATATCGAAAACAACATGTGTTATGAGTTATGTTTATTTTAACATACCATGGTTTGAATTTCTCAAAGGATCTTTGGCCCAAGTAAGTCCATTATGTTCATGCCTAAATCTCTCATATAATTCTGTTTGTGTCATGTTAAGAAAATGTTTAATGTGGGGCTCACGATCCCTTGAACCCCTTCACAATTTTAGTACATATTTTTTGTTGGATGAAGGTCTACTATTGTCACGCCAAAACTCATGCACCAGTCCCTTTACTCCATCAATTAGCTTCATATCACAGCGTGGAAACCTGCCAATGAAGGACCAGACATCTATTTCACCATAGTCAAGTTGGTCTCTTCTAGAACAATACCTATGGAGTGCTTTGATATCCAATCCTACAAGTTTGGATGTAGGCTTAAGAAGGAGAAGGGCCCTGGTGCTTTTGTTCGCGATTGATTGTGACAACACACGACGAGCTTCATTGCGATCTTTTGAACGAGATTTATTTCCAATAGTACTAAATGCATCTACTAAACTTCTGACAACATGAGAACTTGGTTCATAACTGTTTATCATCTTTATCCTTAAGTTTTTCCTAACAACAATCATATACCTATATTTTAACAATGATATAAATGATCTACATTTATCTCCATCACATTTAGAATCAAAATAGTTGACAAGTATATGTTGAGATTGATATACAATACTGCGTTTAGATAGCGTACCTTCAAGCGAACTAATGAGACTTTCATCGATCTGTATATGTTTTGGAGTTCTTTGGCATGAAGTTGTTAATGGAGGTAGGGAGGTTGGAACTGCACCCTGTACCATATCACCCGATCGATCTGGTGTTTGAACATGAGCTTCATGTCCTTCCGTTTCTTCCTAACAGTCAAACGGTTGCGATTGGAAATCCTCTTGGGTGATCTGAACAACATTGTCTTCTTTGAGCATATGTTCGGCATTCAACGTCTCTCTAACTTTGTCACTTGTACACCCACATTCAATTAAATCTGCAAAGGTTTCAGGCAGCCTTGATGTGCACCTACATTTTACTCCTTGATCAGTGCCATGTAGTTCTCGTTCTTCTACTGATATGGATACTGAAGGTCCCTCGAGCGAATGCTTTTGTCTTTCTTGATGTGGATTGGTAGGAAGAACCATGGCATCCTCAACAATTGAAATTGGTTGAGTGTCCATAGAGCGTCTTCAATTGGTCATGTCATTTCTTTTCTTCTCTCTAATTTCTTCAAGGATTTCATTGGGTATCCTCTTCCTTGCTGATTTTCTTTCTCAATTTCTCATCACCACAATGATTAATGATATACATGGTTTCCTTTGATAGCTCCTCAATGGTACTCTTCAATGGGAGGCTACCCAAGATTGGTTTCTTTCTTGCTCAATTGTGTCTAGATACTCAAGTTAGGGGGAAGATTGAGAAGAATGTTGCCTTTGCTAGCTCCTCAATTGCAAGAAAAACAATGGTAGAGATGCTCTATGGTTATCCTCAATGGGAAATTCCCCAATCCTTGTTTGTTTCTTGCTCAATTGTGTCTACATACTCCACCACAATGACCAAGTTAATGTTTCCTTTGCAGCTAGCTCCTCAATTGCAAGAAAAAAAATGGTGGAGATGCTATATGTTGTTCCTTGCTCAATTAATGGATTCTTTCTTGCTCAATTAATTATTTATTTCTTGCTCCTCAATGTATACCATGCTCCAAGCAATACTTAGACACTTGTGGTGGAGATGCTTGATGTAAAAAACAATTTTGTGTGATAATATTGTGAAGAAGAGAATGTTCATGCACTGTATTTAACCTAAAATTGCACGCGGACTATCAAACTTGTGTGAAATGTGTTAGAGTGTTTCTTGGATAGGGATTGCTATTGTTTATACTGATCCTAAACGCACACGCATTATTGTTAACCAAAATGGAGGCGCGTTTCAGCCACATAAAACGAGTGTGTGTTTTACTCTAATATAATTTTGGAGCATTTAAGAAGGTAGTTGCATGGTTAAGAGATCATTCAAGGTTTAGGGGGAATTAACAAGCACTCCCTTAGTCTTTGCGCCTTAACACCCCCCCTCTCTTCAACCTAACTATATTGTTTTACAACTCAATGGATGTGTGTGTGAGAAAAAGATAGGTTAAGGGGTGTTAGTAATAAGGGGATACATGGGGATGTGTGTGTGTGTCAAAGAGAGATAGGTTAGGGGGTGTTAGTGGTAATTGGAGACATAGGGATGTGTGTGTGTGTGTCAGAGAGATAGGTTAGGGGGTGCTAGTGGTAAGGGGAGACATAGGGATTTGTGTGTGTGTTCCAGAGAGATAGGTTAGGTGGTGCTAGTGGTAAGGGGAAACATAAGGATGTGTGTGTTTGTTTGTCAAAGAGATACATTAGGGGGTACTAGTTGTAAGGGGAGACATAGGTATGTGTGTGTGTGTGTGTCAAATAGATGTGTGTGTGTGTGTTAGAGGGGTGACATCGAGATTTGAGTGTGTGTGTGTTAGAGGGGAGACATAGGCATGTGTATGGGGTGGCTAAGATTTTAGGAGTGGGGGCGGGTTAGATTAATGTGGGGGTGTCTAGGTGTTGTAAAGGGGATGTAATAGGGGGGTGGGGGTTAGAGATAGTTAGATTGGTTGGGGAGTGATATAAGTTTGGGGGGGTGTTAGTGGTAATGGGAGACCTATGGATGTGTGGGGGGGTGTATAGGTGTTGTAGGCTTTAGCTTAGGGGTGTTGGTGGTAAGGGGAAACATAGGGATGTAAGAGAGAGAGAGAGAGAGAGAGAGAGAGAGAGAAAGATAGAGTGGAGGGGGGTACTTAGTGGGATGGGGTGACCTATGGATGTGTGTGTATGTGAGAGAGAGAGAGAGGAAGGGGAGACCTATGGATGGTAGGTTAGTGGTAAGGGCATACCTATGGATGTCACCTGTGGATGTGTGTGTGGGTGTCTAGGTGTTGTAAGTTATAAGTTAGGGGGTGTTAGTTGTAAGGGGAAAAATAGGTGTGTGTGTGTGTGTGTGTGTGTGTGTGAG
>LPNX010272298.1:133435-143625 GCA_001517045.1 Pseudotsuga menziesii | reverse complement strand
CCTACATGATTTAACTCGAGCCTACATGTCGAATGAGTTAGTTAAAGTGAACGGATGAATATAAATAGAAGTGTGGTGCTCCTCATTTGAGACACACACTCTCACTTGTATAGCGCATTAGTGGAGAAGAGAAGAGTAGCAGGAGAAGGAGGAGGATCAGGCTTTCATCTCCTTGCTGGTTTTATCTTTTACCTTTTTGGGGAATCTATATTGAGGAATTTTTTGTTGGGTTTTTCCCAGGATAAATCTGTGTTGTTCTCGTGATGCTGTTTCTTTCAGTGATCCTGTTTATATGCTTTTGTTATGAAAATGAAATGAAATACTGATGTCTTAGCTAAGCATATGAAAAGTTAACAAGATTTTTCTTGCACCTTTTTGAAATTTTGGGGTAGGAGAAGGCCACTAGACCAAATACTTTCAGAATTTTATTCCCTAAAGAGGTAGGAGGGTGAAGCCATGTCTAGTTTTAACAGAATATTTGCAATATTTTATTATAACATGCCAAAGGAATTCCAACGCCTTGAAAATCCTACTAAAATCTATTATGCATCTACCTTTCCTCCTGAACTATCATTACTTCTTTTGGAAAGAAAATCAACCACTCTACATTATATGTTTGCTGATTGTTTGGAAGTTGAAAAAAACCTTAATATTTCCAAAAAATTAGCAGGTCAAGACAATGGTGGTGAAATAAAAGATACATTGAAATTGGTTGGGCCACATAAACAGAAAGAGATAGTCCCTGTTCAGCTGAAGCTTTCCCTTACTAGACAGGAAAATGATCAGCCTAATATAGAAGCAGATGGTTCTACCATTTTGTTTTCTAAAGGTTGCAATCTGCTCAGCGCCGAGTTCGTTAATGGTGATCTTAAAAGGGATTTCGGAACACCCATGTATGATGAGTATGAGGACGAATACCTGGAGGGTATACTAAAGGATCCAACTATAGAACCGAGGTCTACTAATGAATAAAAACAAGCTGCAATCCAAGGTCAAAGGGCTGAGATAGGAAAAAATAAGAAGTGTGATGAAGGTGACAGTCTGCCCTTGTGTTATTCCTCATTTGAATTAATAATACACAGACTTAAGGAGTCTAAGAGGAAACAAAAATTAGAAGGGATGGTGCATTCCATAGGCTTGTCCGAGGTAGAACATGATAAAGATGATAAAGATGAATAATCATGTAATACCTCTCGTCTTATATGGACTTCAAGAGTTCGTGACGAGGCATAGGGTCACACAAAAGGAGGTAAAGGTCCTCAAATAAATGTAGTTTTTAAATTTTTTCCTTCAGGGATATTATCCCATAAAGAGGGATCATGGTTGCTTGATTCTATTGAAGAGAAAGATGATTTCCATACTAAGGCATATAAGGAAGGTGAGGTTCTAGCTTCAGAAGTTTTGAAGGAAAGGGGGTATATTTCAGTTGAAGACAATCATGGGAATACCTTTCAAATATCTTTCGAATATCAGTCAGACAACTCACCAGAGGAGTGGCGTTTTAGACGTCTTTCCCATGACAAACAGAGAACAGAATATGCTCGAAGTTTTCGTGCTTTCTATGACCCCATAGAAGAGTATATGGAGGGGTTAGGTAATGGTAATGACTGGTTATATCTCTACTATGAAGATCAATTTATTTATTGTAACCTTCTTCCATTATGCATCTCATTTCTGTTCATAATCAAACATGAAAAGGAAACAAAATTGTTGGGTAAGCTGCTTGATTAGCTTCATTGGAAGTCAAAGTTCACTTGATTAGGCATGTATGCTCAGTTAGGTAGAGTAGGTAGGTACAAATAATCTCGAGTTCTAACAATCATTTCCTTCAGTACTTTTCAGTTTGTTTTCATTTTCAGTTGTAAATACAGGTTTGCAGTCAGAGCTACACTCAGTTCAGAATATGGTTAGGAGCATAATTTGCAAATTGACATAAATTTGTTACACCGGTAGCTTTGAGCATGTTGAAGGCTTCAAAATAAGGATTGGGGGTATCCCAATGTATTTGGCACATAGTCTACGGGGTTCTTTGCTACCTCACTAGGAGGATAACATCCCTCATGGAGCCAGCTGTTAGCAGTCCATTTGAAACTGTCGAGTTATGGGATTGGAAGGATTCAAAAAAGGGTCATGTATAGTAAAGAATTATATGAACACCCCTTAGGTTATCCAATGGACAATTTCCATCAGCTAAGACCGTCAAATGGATAAGGGATCTCGATCTACGGAGGTAGATCCTTCCAAATATCAAGAAATGCAACAGTGGAAATGAGAGCAAAGGGGCGCTATAGATCGACGATCTAGATTCACAACAGAGAAGATCGATGATGGAGCATGGGTCCATGGGCCGAAGATGCAAGGAAATATTTAAATTTGGTATTCATGAAGCCAGTTAAAGAGGATAAGCGATGAAAGGCTGAGATCAAGGTGAAGCCTAATCGACGGCCTAAGGCGATCCCGTTGGGAAAACATGCTCAGAAGAAGGATTTTTTCCAAGTTGAGAAATGAATTAAGGGACAGAGAGATCTGATGGCGGAGCCAAAAGTAGGAGTAGATCTACGGTCATGGATGACTTTGTAGCCCGAACTAGGGCGGATAAAGTTGCGATTCTGAATCGCGAAAAGCAGGTAATGGCTGCAGAGATCAACGGTCACGAGGAAGGGTCGTGATTAATCAATGAACATGGAGGATTCCACAACCTGAAAGTGCTCGCTCGATTAGGCATGGGAATATTGGAAAAATGTTAACATGCACACGATTGGACAGTCTGAATGAAGGCTGATCATGAATCGCCAACTAAGGTTTAAATAAATGTGGACGACGAATGTGAAAGGCGTCCAAATCGAAAGGTTGAGAAGGCCTCAAGGCCATATGTATCACATCCATGACAGATCTGATAGTAGAGGAGACGTTCCCACACATGATTTTCCTCTCGGTGGATTAATTGATTCCCCGGACGCCATTTGTAATATACGTACATGAGAAATCATCCCTGTGGAGGAGCCATATCACGTAAAGACAAGCAACCTCCGTGTGGTTTAACATGCGGAAATAAGGGAGTAGACGATGAATCTGCTCTTCACATGGGGTAAGGAAAGCGCAATGAGGGAGACCATTATGTTTCCTATGTCATAGGAGCGAGGGAGTGTGAGAGCGTCCATTCCATGTGCTTTGCATCATGGGGTCGATTATACAGGTTAGCACCCAAAAATATTTCTGGAAACAATTACTAAAGTGCCCCAGCTGATGAAGCGATGTGACTAGATCTCCAGCAGGTAAAATATCACTTGACTCATGCCCTCACACATGTCAGCACCGAGACACTCGATGAAGGAATGTGTAGGAATGCTGACCGATCATTACAGAGTCTAGTCTCTCAGCTCTATATATTATAGCACCATCTTCCAAATCCTTTGTAATACCAAGAATGAGCTAGCATGCTTTTTATAGCTCGAGGTTTCGTTTTGTTGCGAGTCCATAGAAGTTTGACAAGTTGGCAATGGCAATTTGGTTCAAAAAGATTGTCCGTCTGGGTGTATTGATGGTTGGCGAGTTAGTTTCTACATTTATCCATCGCCTTAGTTTTCCATACCAAGGACGACACTAGCCATCGCGGCGCAGACTTGAATAATTTTGAGAGATATACCTATCTTCAAATGCCCACACCTCTAGTTGCGCATTGCTTGGGCACTCATGTCCCATGGGTGTTTTTCTAGGAGCCCCGATACCATCGCTACCTGCAAATCCTCTGCACAAGAATATAGTCCCAGGCTATGCTCTGTGGGAGTATCAGAGGTCCAATGCCTGCACAACCCTATTTGTGAATTCCACTTGCCAAAGGTGATGGGGCTGGTGGAGGTACACCCCACTGTATTTTCTGTGGGAGATCCCACCTCACAGAAGGTGAGGAATACAAGAATGACAAGCCATTGCAAAGGCTTGCCTTTTCTATAAGCAATATGACCCTTCTTTCAGAGCCCACGTCTAACAATGTTACCCAGAGAGGGAGGGGCTGCAGAGAAGGTTGAGCAAATATGGGACACAAACTGCCCTGCCAGTTTGCGTCCATGTATAAAGGTGCCTTTGAACATGGAGGAGACACAAAGGAAGAGGAAGAAAGGGCACTATGTTGATTAGACAAACCGGCTAGAGAGTACAAAACCAATTCAATGGTGACTCGCTTGAAAGTGACAAGAAGGCATCATCCTCGAGGTCTGCAGGCGTAGCAACAAAAACATCGAGCTTTCATCTAGGCCGAGCACGCCCACTTATTCCATAATGTCTGTTAATATTTGTAAATTGTTGCAATAGTACCACACTCTAAACTGTTAGTGTTTGATCGTGACTGAAAATAGTTTCCAGGTTTTGTTTTGGGGATTAGTCTCAGGTCTAAGATAGTATAAATATACTCCCAGTAGAGGGAGATAGGGGTTGGTTGGGAAAAATTCAAGGGCCGAGGCTCTCCATTGTAATTTTTTTCTGTCTTTTTGTGATATGAATAAAATTGCAGAGGAATGATAATTTTTCATGGCAGAGATTCATGTGTCATCTTTTCTTTCAATATGTAATTCCCTTACGTGAAATGTTTATCCTATTTTTCATTCCAGTTTGTTATTTACTTTCATGTTTGGACAGTAGTGTATAAGGGCCAGAATTCATCGTGTATTCTCTCGGCCCTTTGTTTCAAACATTTTAAAACAATTTCTTCTAAATTCACAGAGAATTCATCCTGTAAATGCTCTGCGTGACGGGTTGTTTCCTCTCATCCACTAGTCACCTGCTAAATATCTCTTGATTGAAATATGTACGGCTACCTTTCCTATGTCTATAAATTTCCATGATTCTTTACCTCCTGCAACACGTTCCCTACCTGGATTGTCGGCTCCATCGCCCAATGGTCCCCCTCTCTGATCATCCCACCTACACCTTATAACAACATGCCTATCCCATTCAGGAATCTGACCTCCTGACCATTCTCGATTGAGTATCTTGTATGAGCAAATTTGGTAAGTAAATGAGAGATCCCTCTCTGACTATGCTGGGCCAGAAGCATAGTCTAAAGCGGTTTTGCTGTTACCTGGGAACGATCCTTCCACAACCTTTGGTTCAATTCCAGTGCTAACAAATTCGATACAAATGAAAAAAATAGCGGTCTGCAACTACCTATCCCTTGTAAAAACTCACTCACCGTAATATTAAATTCACCCAACGGAGTTAGAGTCGTGCTCTTATGTTCTCTCCTTATAGTTATTTTTATTTATTGGGGTAAAGCATTTAAATCTAACTAACTCTCGAAATCATTTGTATAAAGATGTGTATTTCAGTTTTATTATGGAGTTAACACTCCATTTACTTAAAATGTATTCTAATATTCAATTATTTCATAATAATATAATTAGAATAATAGACTCATATCTATCATTTTGAATATTTTATAATAATATGATTAGAGGGTGAAAACTTGAAGTTGGGTAAAACTTCAGTGAGAATCGGGTGCCCAACCAACATAGCGGGAGTTATTCGGCCGAATAACTATATTTATTCGGTCGAATAATTAAGTTATTCAAACGAATAATTATAGTTTTTCGGCCGAATAACTAATCCTTTATTCAGCTGAATAAACTTTAACGGTAACCGTTTAATTTGACGGAATAGATTGACGACCGGTAATTTTTATTGGCAATTCAATAATTATTCGGTCGAATAATGTTTTACCATATAAGGTCAGCTGCGGGCTCATTTTTGTTTTTTCTCCTGTAGCGATTTGTCATTGTCCCGCCACCCGTCGCCCCACCCATCTCGTTTCACCACCTTTCGCCACCTGTCTCATCCTTGTTCGCGTCACCCAACCGTTTGACGTGTGCATCTGCCATCCTGTCACCCCTTATCGTGGCGGTCTGTTTGGCGTGGAGGGCGTGGAGGTCTGTTCGGCATGGAGGGCATGGAGGTCTCTTCGTCGAGGTGTACGTGGTCTTCTGGTGGTGTGGTGTTGTTGTGCTGCCTCTTGGCTGTGAGGTAAGCCTTCGATCTTAACTTTTATATTATTATGAGTATGGTAAAGCTTGTCTAACATTTGTTAAGTGCTTGTTTAAATTGTTATGTGCTTGTTTCATATCATGTTAGTAAGGACAAAATTACAATGGTAGTAAGGAAAACGTTGAACAGCTCTACCCATTTGGACAGAGTTGAACACCTCTGCCCATTTGGACAGAGTTGAACAGCTCTGCCAATTTGGACAGTTTTACTTATTATAAATGATTTTAATTAAACAAAATTTAACATAAAACTTGAAATCTGTTAATGTTTTTTCTGTTTCTATATTTTTTTATTATCTTATTCTTATTCTCTATGGACATGAAATTTTATAGAATATTTAGACATCTCTGTTTAAAAAAAATTCACAACTTTTTAATTAGCTTATTTTTATTCTTTATGTACATGAAAATTGAATATTTAGAGAGATCTATCCAAAAGAATCCATGGTTATGTAGGCTTAAATAACTCCACCAATATGTAGCATCTCTAAATGACATTTAAGACTGCACATGTTGTAGCTCTACCCAAATGGACAGATCTGATCAATTATGTACAAATGGATAGAGTTGATCTGCTCTGTTCATTTGGACAGAGTTGATGAGCTCTGTCCATATGGACAGAGTTGAAAAGCTATGTGCAGATGGATAGAGTTGATCAACTCTGTCCATATGGATAGAGCTGATCAAGTCCCTATGTAAACAATTTATATGACAGTTGAAAAAAATTTATATGACAGTTGAACAACTCTGTCCATTTGGACAGAGTTGAATAGCTCTGCCCATTTGGACAGCTCTACTTATTTTAAATGATTTTAATTAAACAAAATTCAATATAAAACTTTAAATCTGTTAATGTTTTTTTTGTTTCTATATTTTTTAATTAGCTTATTCTTATTGCGAATGTACATGAAATTTTATAGAATATTTAGACAGCTCTGTTTAAAAAAAGTCAATAACTTTTTAATTAGCTTATTTTTATTTTCTATGTACATGAAAATTTATAGAATATTTAGAGAGCTCTGTCCAAAAAAATCCATGGTTATGTAGGCTTAAATAACTCCACCAGTATGTAGCATCTCTAACTGATATTTAAGACATCTAGACATTTAAGACTGTACAGGTTGTAGCTCTGTCCAAATGGACAGATCTGATCAGCTCTGTACAAATAGATAGAGCTGATCTACTCTATCCATTTGGACAGAGTTGATGAGCTTTGTCCAAATGGACAGAGATGAACAACTCTGTCCAAATGGACAGAGCTGATCAAGTCCCTAAGGAAACAATTTATTTATGTATGTTTTTTTGTTGGTAGGGGACAGAATTTCAAAACCTTTTCATCGTACTTGCCTGAGTTGCAACTTCAGCTATAGTGTAATAACTATATAGTTTTGTTCTTAGCCTCTACTATTTGCTTTAGTCCATACAACTACTAGCCAAAGTATAAGTCCCATGGCACTTTATGAGTATCTTAGTCCATGAAGCATTGCATTAATTAACATTGCCATTTCATGCTTTTCTGAAACATAGAGAGAAAATGTTAGATAGATAAAGGCAAGTTTAAAGAAATAATTGTTTTATCTTCTTATGGGGATGGAGACCAAAACAACCAGAAGTGTAACGCAAAATGATAGGGATAGGCTGGACTAATGGGGGGAATCCATAGGTGTATGTAGTCAGTCTCTAGATGCTCGCCTTAGTCCAAGTTGAAATCTATATGTCCTTGCCATTTGATGTGATAAATCCATGAAATCACAACAGCTGATTGATAGCGGTTAGTTGATTCACTGCCCTTACTCTTCATTGCTTTATACAACTAGAGGCACTAGGATATATAATTCATTGTAAACAATCCAGATCCTAGAAGAAGGGAAGTGGTAGTATTTAAAGATGAAAAATGGAAAGAAGGCAAAGAATAATCTAGAAATACTTTCTCCCTATGAGATTCAGGGATGAGCTAGCTGATTCACCTATGATTTAAGTTCGGTTGAAGAAATAGAAGCTCTATCTATATTTAATAGTGATGCTCTCACTAACAAGTCTATAATGACTAGGTAGCTAGTAGCCAGTAGTAGTGTCTGTCTATAGAGTAGGTAAGCACTTGCACTTGCCTTATACTATATTTTATACTTAGCAAAATGTAGTTCATGCACATGTAGTTAAAGAACTATTAGATAATATTAGTGATATCTAGGTCCTTATTGAAATATTAATTTTTATAGTTGCTAGGTCTTTGAAGTTGATTAATTAACATGTAGAAGGTTAGGCCCTTAGTGATCGAGGCATTATTGCTCTCGATCTTCAGGCCTAGATATTTAGGCCTGACACACTATCTCCCTGCATTTTCCACTTCTCGACTTGCAAAATTATTTAATGGATCAGCATGCTTGGCTTCAAATTACTCTACGTTTCAACTTTTGGCCTCTGAACCAAAACAAGTTTATGGCATGTGCCGGGGTCAAAATGTTATACAATGTGCGTAGCAACCATGATATACCAGTGTATTTAGTGGATTTAGGGATCTTCCTTATCACAAAGAAGCCTCATCGTCTTTATATGTGTTATTTCTCCATACCACCTTTGTTTTTCTATTTATATTACCTTGAAAGCTTTATTTTAATAGTAGCTAGATCTTTGAAGTTGATTAATTAACATGTAGAAATCGATATTTGTGTAAACTTGTAGATATCATATCCAATGAAAAGAGATCTGCCTTTGAGACAGAAGCATAGGAGGTCATCACATTCTTCAGGAGTTGGTGTCCAAAGTGAAAATCGAAGATTATTGACTTCACCTCGAGACTCAAGTCTATTGTATAGTTCACATTCATCTGATCATCAACGTAGCGATAGTGGTAGAGATGATTCCCCCTTATCATCTATGGGTGAATGCGGATCTCGACCTTCTATACGGGAGACAAGTGTGGAAGCAGGGCAAGGTTTGCAAGATGCTCGTCATCCTACACAGGGTGGCGAAGGTCGAGCACGGACGCAATATGTCTAGCTAGTTGAGGGTTGTACGCCCATTACGACCTATCCATCAGATTTACCAGATGATATTCCATGGGAAAGTGGGCTTCAACAAACAACTCTTGAAATTTGTAGGGCTCACTGTGACAAGCTGCAAAATGATCTTTCTAGTTTGGATCTTGCTCCAGAGAACAAACAAAGTATAGAGACTGTTTTGCTATCTTTACAAAAATTCATTGAGGTATATGAGGATCTTGGACCAACAATAGATGGTTTTGTTGCCTTGATGCAAAGAATAAAGGCAGAAATGATGGGTCCAGATAAGTGGGTTGTTGTGAAGGAAAGGGTGACTAAAGAACATGCCAACTCAATGTTCAACTTCAAAGAGGGCCTAAAGCAGAAAGCATTGAAAGTGCAATATTTTAAGCACCCTGAACTTGCACATTTTTTATATGATCGGTTTCCATGGAACGATGAGGTTCCTAATTATTTTGCTAGGTTTTTTTATGCTGAGTTTTTTTTAGGAATGAAGCCAGGCTATACTGATATTCATTCCGAGTTTTATGGAGTTGGAAAGGGGAGGATATACAATCGAAAAGGTTCCCTTAGAGATCCTAGTGCTCCTCGACCTCCACCTCCAATATCTCATCCAGCTAGGCTTGTGACTTACAAATCAGAGATGGAGCCCACATCATAAGTTGGGACAACTGCAAGGCATAATGTTGCCGAAGGTTTGACTTCGGCTTTTGTAGGAGTTGATGTTGGATTGAGTCGAGAGAGGGATCGTGCCACTATTCGGCAAAATTTTGTTTACAAAACAGATGCTGAGTTAGATTGTATGGGCATTGAAGATCTAAAGGCCTATGCGAAGCTTTGTCATAATATAGCTTCAGATAGAATATCTAATGACACGTCAAGCATAGGAGAGGTTTGTGTACTTCCAATCTATTATTTTTTTTATTCATTTTGAATTAAACTTTTGGTTACATTATATCTATGTATGATAAATTATTTTTTGATGTATAGTAATAAATGCGTTACATAAATGTTTATTGTTTTCAGTTTTCTCGATTGTTAAATGAACATAATTTTAGAGTCTCCACTAGTCAAAATGCTGGAAATGTAGAAGAGCATATTGGATAGGTATATTTAAAATTTACATATTTATATTTATGTTTGAAAGATTTTT
>LPNX010272298.1:76100-130809 GCA_001517045.1 Pseudotsuga menziesii | reverse complement strand
TAGAAGGTAAAGTTTTGAACATACATGTTTCAATACTTATCGATTCAGGGTCTAGTTTAAGTTACATTGCACCAAAAGTAGTTGAAAAGTGTAAACTTGGTAAGGAAAAACAAAAAAATTCATGGTTCGTATAGTTGGCGACAAAGGTCAAAATGAAAGTTACGGAGATAGTTAAAGATATGTTATTAGGTTTTAATGACTTGGATACCTCAGTTAATTTAAATATACTTTCCCTAGGATCCTATGAAATTTTGATAGGTATGGATTGGTTAGAATCTCATAAAGATGTTATCAACTATTTGCATTAAATTTTTACTAGTGTGGATGAGGAAGATAAGTATCATACAATGAATGAAATTTATAGACCTTTATCTACACGACAAATTTCAGCACTACAACGTAAAAAGTGTATTAGGAAACGATGTCAACTTTATGGCATCAAAATTAAAGAATTTGAGCCTGAAAAATAAAAAATGGAATTAGAACAATTTCCTATTTTAAAGGAATTTGAAGTTGTATTTTGTGATAAGATATCAGTATTACCACCTAAACGATATTTAGATTTTAACATAGATCTAATGTCATTTTCAACACTAGTATCATGAGCTCCATATCATATGAGTATCCCAGAATTAACGAAATGAACAATACAATTACATGAGTTGCTATAGACAAGGGATATATTAAGCCTAGTGTATCTCCTTGAAGAGTACCTGTTTTGTTCGTAGGTGTGCTAGTAATATGATAAATTGTAATGTATTATTATTTTTTACTGTCGTGCATGGATAACTTATAGTTGATGAATAGATAACCAACCATTGATGGTAGATAACTAGAAGAACGCGAGCTAAAAAAAAATTCGACAAACGAAATTTTTTCCAGCCGACGGATTTTTTTTTTCGTTTGCATTGTAAATAACGATTCCGTAACGAAAAAACATTGTTTGGCCGAATAACCTCTGAGACCTAAAACCTGCACAATTTTCAGGTTTCTCCATTTTCGAAAGGTAAAATGGATGCCTTACACTACAAATCGACTGTCAGACTTGATACCATTAGTTTCGTCATTGAATCTACTTTTTGTAGGTATATATTTGTTGTGTATAGGTGAGATCGACTATTTTTATTTATTTTTGTTTCTTAACATGTGTAGTTTCGTTTCATCTCTTTCAACATGCGGTGAAATGAAAAATATATAACTTTAAAAATACACCACCTAAAAAATTGAAACAAATATGGTGCGCTTAATTGGAGTGTCTACTTCAAAATGGTATTCGTAGATTTTAAAATTTTATAGCCAATTGTGAGAAAAGTGGCGCAACCAAACACATGTTGAAAATCGACAAGGTTTCCCCGTTGATCAAATTCAAATAAATATTATAATTAGTGTATAGATCCGCTGGTTACAAATTTATAGTCATCGCAATAGTATATTGTGTGTAGATTGTCGTAACATATTTTGTTTTTGCAAAACACAAGTTTAACAATGATTTTAGTGGCGCAACCAAACATGTCTATTTTCATTCCTTTCATTTTATAAGGACAGACTCTCAAACATTTTCAGAAACAACATATCAAATATCAATAATAAAAAAATTGAAAAAATTATGAATAGAAAGCTAACATAATTCTCTAAAAGTTTTGTTTTTACTTGAAAGTGAAATTCTAAACGAAAATATCACTTTCTTTTTCCCAAAGTTGAAAAACATGAAAAAATCAAATTTATTTTCTCGTAAGACCCCCCAAAATAGACACCCATCTTCATGGATTCACCCAGAATAATAAACCCATATCTATTATTTTGAATATTTCAAAATAATATGATTAGAACAATAGACTCATATCTATCATTTTGAATATTTATATTTTTTAGTGAAGGAATATATTTTTGCTAAAGCCTACAATATTATTCATGATAATTAAGTGTTAAGAATATTCAATTTTAGTTTATACTTTTAGCTATAGATAGTAGGAATCAAGAGGGATATTACATATGGTGTAACAAACACAAAGTCCAAGATTATTTATGGTAATTAAGTGCTAAGAATATTTAATTTTAGTTTATACTTTTAGTTATAGATAGTAGGAATCAAGAGGGATATTACATATGGTGTAAAAAACACAAATTCCACATAGTGATTTTAGGAAAAATGGTTAAATGTTTAACTAAGAAGTTAGTCTCAATGAATATTTAGGATCATAAGTAAGATACATTCTTTTCACATAAATATGTAGATCAATTTAATCTACAACCATCTCTTTGTTACCTTGGGTGTGGTTAATAGTATGATGTTTTAAATAAGGACTTTATGTTATCCAATCCATCAATATAGTAGAGTAAATAAATCCGAGCAACCAATCTTCACATGTCTATTATTATTACCCACAATTCTAACAAATACCTCTAGTAGTCTAACAAATACTTTTTGTAGTTTTACTCATACCTTGCTAATGTCAAATTTTGGTACACAAATGGCAACACCACCATCTCAAACATACTAATATCATTCCAATACGAGTGCAAGGTACTCTTAAAAATAATCTTAACATCTTTAAAATCAAGAACTATACTTACAACCATTAATAAAGTACACCTTCACATTTATACAAACATATGATTCTTATTGAGTCAAATTGAAAAAATAAAACATCTAAGAAATAAATGGAAGATAGAGACACTAGTATACATGGTTGACACTAATAAGGGGCTATATCCACCAAAATTGTTAATATTTTTATTATTTTTAACAAAATGTTACAAATCTGAAGTGCAACCATTGCAATTCATCTTCCTTATCCTAAAATCTCTCTCATAGAGGATAATATCAACTTACTAGTTAGTTGTATTGCAAGGCCTTTCTTTTAAACATAGACAATCCCATCTAAAATAATTTAGAACATTCTCACTAAGTTAAAACTATAAGAATTACCAATTGAATATTAAAGTCTACACTCTTGAATATAAAAACCAAGCTTCCAATAAACTCATAAAGCTTATCCTTTACTATTAAATGAAGAAAAAGGGCTTGGTTTACTTAATGATCTAACCACCTTTGTATTAATAAAAATATACCACCTTTATCTTAATTAAAAACTACCACCTTTATCTAATCAAGAATTACATACTATATGATGAGGTGGCTTTGTTAGAATAGTTCACTCCCTTCCCTTTTAAATATATATTCTTATTTTTCAAAAAATATATATTTCATTTAAAACTTGAGCACAACTCTTAAATTATGGATTTGGTTTGTCCTTAAGAAGTTGGATTCCAATAATGAGCTTGGTTATTTATGCAAGTACAATTCCTCAAATATTATCTACTTTTAACTCTTAATATTTATTAAAAATCTAACATTATATTAAACTTCTAATAAGAACCGGCTCTAATAGGAAATGTCTCCTTAAAGAGTTATCAAACCCGAGTGTGGCTGCATTTTTTATAAAGACATGTAAGAGATATACAAATGCATAAAAAAGAAGAATTACTTTTTATGCTTCAAGAAAAGTATGGCATAACACCATATTGGATAAATATAAATAATTATTTTAAGCTTACTATTATGATAAGTATGGGAGTAAAACGACATTCTTTTCTTTAGATTTGAAAGAATGTTAAATATATTTGTGTTTAGATTTGAAAAAAATATTGAAACTTTTATGTCTATGTACGGAGCAAAATGATCAAAGCGTTGGAGCTCTATTGCTTTTAACATCATCATTGAAGGCAGGAGAGTAGAATTTATTACACAACATGAAGACAAAACCTCTTATAATTATATTGATTAATCACCTTGGCCCAAGTATTATACCAAAAGCACCAGACCACACACCAACAACACTCAATTTGAGTTTTTTTTTCATGGATTTATGACTTTGAGCTTTTCATGGCTTGCTTTTATTATGAGAGTCATGTATTGTCCTCTTCCACTTATAGTTTACATTTCCTTTGTTTTGTTTCATGTAGTTTTAATCTAAAAAGACAACTTAGTTTCTGACATTGTTTCAGTTTTCAAATCCTTCTTGCAATTCTTTTCCTTTTATAATGAATGAATTAGTCCCTCTTTGTACAAGATATCCTCACTTCACTGAAGAAATGATTATGAAAACTCGTACATGAGTTTACGACAACTTTATTTAAAGGTGAACATGTTATATAGTTTGTTGGTTTAGGAAATGAACCATATCAAAGTAACATACTTGACAAGTGAGATTCTACCAAATATAAAAATGTTTTAGGCCAAATAGTAAACCAAGGCATTTGCAATTCGCAAAAACAAATGATTTTAAAATGTACTATGTCCTTTACTAATTAAATTTCATCTATAAGTCCCAACTTCAACTTCTGGCTAATTGGGTTATGATTACTAGCCATAGATGGAAATGAACGTCCAAGAAAGTAACACAGATGACCATTTTAGCCATGTTTTCGTGATCTCCCACACAACGAAAGGTGTGACGTCGCAGGGGCTAAAGGAAATCAGTTTGCACCCTGCACGCACAAAGTAGGCATTAATGTGGTTATTAAATTAAAAGGATTTGAGTTGGGTTCCTTCAATTTATATATGAAATGAGAAGAGTTGTGGCAGCGCGAAGAAAACACGATCAAAGAAATGCATGCAAATGCAAAGTCATGACAACAGGAAGAAAACGCTAGCACAGAGACGAAAAGTAAGGCAGCTCCAAGAACGGGCCTGGAGGTTGTAAGAATTGTCCGGACTAGAAATACTTAAACTTCTTGCCAGGAAAAGATGCATCCATTGCAACTTTATTTAAAGGTGAACATGTTATATACTTTATTTAAAGATGAACATGTTATATTCTTTATTTAAAGGTGAACAGTGCTATATACTTTGTTGGTTCAAGAAATGAACCATATCAATACTTTGACAACATACTTGACCATTGAGATTACACCAAATGTTTTAGGCTTGCAATAAACAAAATCAAATAGTAAACCAAGACATTTGCAATTAGCAAAAACAAATGATTATAAAATGCACTATATCCTTTGCTAATTAAATTTCATCTATAAGTCTCAACTTCAACTTCTTTTGGCTAATTGGTTACCAATCACAAAGAAAACACAAAAAATTGATTTCCTCAAATTCCTATCATTGCCATTGCTTAAGTGCAAAATTATTGAAATAAACAAAATTGAAGACCAACTCTTAAATGCTTACAATGTTCCTAACACATTTTTTTTGTTTGGGTAGAATCTTCGTGCAACTGCAGGCTTCTTATTTTTACAAGGAAGACTCCATCTGTCCTGCATCATCTGGTATCTGGTATTTACCAAAAAGAAAATATTTCACGTTTTCCAAAACCAACGTTCTCTGTTTTTTACATATCTTCCTTCTATGGATGAATCTCACCAAATAAGTACGCCTGTAACAAATCAATTACAAACACCTGAAATGAGATGCCCAATCCCTAAAGAAATCAATCCAAAAAAATCATTTGCCCATTAATTTATCGATGTTCTTTTGGAAATCAAATTACAATGTCAATGGTCGAGTGGTGGAAAGCATGTGAAAGCATGTACCTTTGTTTTGTCATAAACTTCTTTCCAAAGTTCTACATCTAAACTTTCACCACACAATATCAAATAATTCTTCAACCAATTCATTAAAAATGTGAGATTCCTACTAATTGAATTAGTATTATTGAAGCAATAAGTTGAAACTTTGTTATTTTTAGCTTCATTAAAAATAAAAGGAAGTTACTCACTGAATAAGATTTTATCAAGGCTCCCACTCGGTAAGTACTCATAGACAAGCATCATTTCTGATAGCCAAGTAGATTTATAATATTTGGATGCTGAATTTCGGCCATAACATTAATTTCATTCAGAAATTCTTCATTCTTCGCGTAAGCTTTACAACTATTTCTCTTCCATCTTGAGTAGTTCCTTGAGAGATGCAAACAAATGATAGCCATAAAGATTTTGTAAACTAAAGTTAGGCCTCATTGCCTTTCTACTATTATTTGTTTCAAGCTAGCAACCTGCAACAGTAAATGCTATCGTAAGATCAGAAGTCTGCGGAGCACTAAAAAGCTTTCTTGGCTTAGGTTACCTTGTATACCGATCTAAAAGGGCCCCATCCAATTTTGTCACCATGTTGAAAATTTTCAGTAGCAGCTGTCAATGTTTCCCTCTTAAACATCTCTATTTGTCGATCTTGACTGATTAGTATGCCTTCCTCGACTTGCCCATGAACTATACAATAAAAAAACACTAACTATACAATAAAAAAACACAGCTAAATCAGAAAATATAGCAATTTTTTTTAATGATGTTTTCGCAATGATCATTTTGTATTATAACTGTGACGATTCAACATATCATACTTTCACACGTACAGATAAGCGAAATCCATTGTTTATGCAGACAGATAGATAAGCAAGATCCATTCAAGAACCCCAAGAGCGGTGGAGCGCTCGATCAATATAATACAACATAACACATTTACTCAATCAAATTTTATTTGATCCCACAAAAGTTAATACACCCTGCATTGCATTGAGTCTGGACATAGCGCACAGCCGTCTCAACCTGTAGACTATCATATGCCTCTTCAGATTTGGGCTTGAAGTGCATATGATCAAATGCCCAGTTTAGATAGGTATGTGCTAGTCAAGAAGCAATTTAAAGAACCAGTCCAACAAATGACTAGAGGTTGCTCAAATATGGTGTTCTGCTATAGGCCCTTGTAGCAAAAAAATTGGCTACCTGACAGTCCTACCAGCCNAGCAATTTAAAGAACCAGTCCAACAAATGACTAGAGGTTGCTCAAATATGGTGTTCTGCTATAGGCCCTTGTAGCAAAAAAATTGGCTACCTGACAGTCCTCCCAGCCATACCTTCATGTTCCCTTCGAAATACGACAGCCTTCAATCTTCTACCCGCTTTAAGCGCATAGGAAGACCTAGAGAAGCGAACCCCAACAACACCAAATTTAAACATATTATGAATCCTGAAAGCCAGAGAGTATTAAGTGCATGACTGGTATATCCCTGAGATTTGGGTATTGATATATTTTTTGGTCGTTTGTCCAAGAGGAGGACGATTATATAATTTAGGGCTGTATACAAAATAGGCCAGGAAGAAATCTCCGTCTTCTCCGTCTTCTTTTAACAGACCCTTCCACACTACAGCCATTAGTCATAATTTCGAATTAAGAAATTGAAGACATAAGGACATTACTTGTCCTATGTTCTGTAAACTGGCATGATAATACAAAGAAATGATATTTATAATATTTTTTGAAAAACAAATTGAATTTTTCATAATAACTCATAATTTCAACCATAAACACCGTCTTTGTTCTTTGCATTTAGATTATAGACAATATATGGACTTTGCATTTAGATTATAGACCATATATGGACTTGATATGTACACTGTTTGATTTTCTTTATTAATCCTCATTTGCTTAACCTTATATTCAAATTATACAATATTTTAAATTGAATACGATATATTCAATTTCACAATTTCTACTTAAACAAAACAATTTTAATCTAATTTGCTCCTCTGTTTACTTTGGTATTACTAAATAAACAATCTGGTGTACTGTCAACCTCTTACTTGAGTTACTTGATAATGAAATTCAACAAATGTTGATGATAAAGAATAATTAGTTAATCTGTTAATATTGATTTTAAAAGTGTACATACTATCACCACTGAGTTGTAGAAAGTAAATGTCAACATACATTTGAAAACCACGTCAACCTTGCTAATGGAATCTTAGCTGAGAAAGCCGAAGATGAATGCCACGAGAAATAAGATAACGAGTCAGTTTTGGGTGAAAATTCTTTCTGTAGAATGAGAATATATAATTTCATATATTTTATACGGTTGACCAGATTGGACGGTGAGAGGAAATACGAAATATTGATATTTATGATTTATGAATAAAATATATAATATAAAAAAAGATATAATTTAATGTTGTATGAATAAATACAAATAACAAAAGTTGTAAACAATGTTGTATGAATGAATCTAAACATGTAAACAACGTTGTGTGATTGAATAAAATAATTTTGAGGACACCTGGTTGAAAAAATATACATATGCAGGAGACATTAATGAAAAATTCTTAAAATAAATTTGACGATACCTGGTTGAAAAAATATACATGTATGCACGAGACATTAAAGAAAAATTCTTAAAACTTAATTTTAGTATTTTTTAAATAAATCTTTCTCACAAGAGTTGTGCTGGGAGGAGCTTTTCTAATCCATTTGTCTAATCCAGGCCGGTTTGCATCTCAGACTGGAAGAGTTTCATTGAGCTGATTGTCCCACAGATTTAGCCAGGTGACTTTAACTAAATTACCCAGTGAGGGAGGTATTGAATGGCTAAATTGATTGGAATTCAAAGCCCTGTTAAAAAAAAACATATCGAGAATTAGCATCTAAATCTGTTATGTTCATTTAAATCGAGAAGGAGAATTAGCGTCTAAATCTGTTACGGTCACCTTCTGTTTATCATCATCGATGTTCTGGACTTTGTAAGTCCCAGACAGGGTGATGAATTCCAGATCCCCACTCCAGCTGAACATGTCGCGATACTGAGGCGTCCTACATCCATCGTCAATGGAAAATGGGTACTGAACCTGGATACTCCTGCATATTGTTATGCACACACCAGCTGCATTGCCCACTAGAATTCTATTATAAATGCATAGTATCGTAATCAGCAAAGATCCATATTGTTTCACCATTAATTCAACCAATTTATTAGGCCAAGCTCTGTACTGTGATTTGAGCTTGTTTCTCAAAATATAAAGAGATGTATTAAATCGTGGAGAAACAATCTTGAAAATAACCATGCATCTTGCCGCCTCCTTCTCTTCATGCATTGATCCTTAAGAACTGTGTGCACAAAGCTCTGTGTTCCCTGTCCCTGCATCGATTGATGCTGTCAGAATGTCATCGAGGCTGTCAGAATGTCAGATTTTCAAAGAAGACAATAAGTGAATTGGACATTGAAACATTAAGAAAAACATGTAAAAACTATAGCATAAAAATTTGAAATGAATTATGCACAAAAATCAAAACCGGTCTAAATACATAATAATAATAATAAGGAGGAGCAACAGCGCAAAAATTAAAACCTGTTGAAATACATAATTCCCTGCTTGCGGAGAATAATAAAGATAAACAACCCAAAAATCAAAACCTATCGGAATACATAATTAATTCCCTACTGACAGGGAATAATAAGGAGGAACAACGGTTCAGTTACGAAAAACATATAAAACCTTTTCAAATTGGATAAACTTGAGATTGAACCAACTCTCTTTCGGAGAAAAAGGAAGGTTTTTCTCTTTCGGAGAAAAACATATCGAGAAGATTTCGATAGGCGTAAGTCTCCGTCATTTTCCATATCGAGGAAATCAAATAAATATAGAACTGTCTAAGCAAAAAATTACATCCAGTTGCAACATATATAATCATATTTTAACATGAAAACGTTATTAAAAGATTTTGAATCACCAATATATAATTTATTTGACAGAAACCATACCTACAATAAATTGACTCTTTCAATTTGGTGCCGTAGAGAGAGGTCCCATTCTAGCTCGGGCTCGGGAGAGACCGAAAAGGTTTGTGACTCCCTCACTCAACAACTATTTCAGATATAAAAATTGCACTGGAGGTGTCTCGTTAGTATAAGGCCGCCCGCCATTACTAAACATTAATTTCATAAATACAAAAAGTATAATGTAAGTGATTCACCCGTGTTAGATCGTTGTCCTTCACCTAATACCATTTCATAAATTAAAATGATAGATGGAGAGTACACATTTAACTCGTTATTGTTTGTTGAAAAGACAATAAAACCTGCACTATACAATCCTCCTCGTTAGGAAGACAATTAGTTCTCAGTCGTAGGGGCCATGCTCCCCTCTCTTTTTCTCTTCAAACAATGTATCATCTGTAAGCTCCCGCATCCACATACATTCAGCGGGTAGACTGTTCATCTTCTTCATCCAGTCAACTGCCGACGGTTCATTTGGTTTGGCAACCATTTTCTTTTGGGAGCTGTTGGAGTGGTCCATCACTTAGATTTGTGGAACATACGACACATAGCCCACAGAAGCTTGATGGGAGCTTGGCTATTTAAAACCCCTGTTGGTCCCCAAGCTCACTATCTCTCAATCCCCTTCAGTTTTACACCATCAAGAAGGAGAAAGCAGAGCTTGGAAGCGCCTTACAGGAAGCTAAACCTTGTGGAACAGGGAAATCTTCTACAGCAAGTTCAGTAGCATCAATGGCTGGAGGTATGATCTATTGGGCATTCCTATTTCGATTATGTTTAAGAGTTTTATTCCGCATTTGTTCAGAATCGGAATTTATGCTTACAGTTGGTATCAGAGCCGTTATCTCTGCCTTGGTGTTCTGTATATAGTTGCCGCTGTAGGGTTTTCTCTGTGTGTCTGCAATTGGGTATATGCTTAGTTTTTCCACACAAGGGAGAGGTATTTGCAAACTCCTAAGCCAATAGTCAATCATTTTCAAGAGCTCCCAAGTGTTGATCGCTTGACGCCACTACTCCATCTGGTTATGCTGTCGATCCACTTCCAGGTGCTAAAGCCTGAGATGGGCTGAGATACTACGCTCGATTACTATACTTGGTGGCTTATTAGGCTCGGGCCAATCCGCTGATCCGCTGATCCAATATGCCTGGATAGTACATCACCTTTGCTAATCCACTTTCCTATATACTCTTCGTTGAGCGATATATAGCTTGTACCCGATGAGGGTAAGCTTGTTTTTAAACGGATTTGTAAAGATCGTTGCTTCTATACTCTGGGTGGAGGTATTTGTGCTTTTCTTTCTCATTTTGTCTGTTGATTCAAGCGATCTATTTTCTGTAGACTATGACGGTATGTTTTTATTTTCATTTTATTGAGATATGTATAGATCATGTGCTGACTTTTTTAGCCGTATATTGTAGATCCGATATGAATATAGATCGTGATCATTTGCTTGTGTTTTGAGTGAAGAACTAAAATGTCAGATCTAAATGGCTTCCTGCAATTTCCTAAGAAACTTATATGAAGGGATACATCTTGGATCCAAATGTATGGATCTGGAGTTTCTTTTTCCAAAACTGTCTGTTAATTAAGGAATAGGGTTTCGCTGCCTTTTTATTCTGCATATAGATCTGAAGTTTTCATTCTCCAAAACCACCTATCATTTATAGCGTATGATACAATGACAGAAATTAACGTATATCTTTCCTCTCCTTCAAGATGGTGGTTAATGAAATAAACAGCAGCGCGGTTCTTGATCACTAGGTTGGGTTCTATTTACTTAGTTTAAACATTATAGATTATGGAACAGTGCATTTCATTCTACCATAACACTTGTGTTTATTTATTTGAGATGCTATGATCTAGATCTGAATTTTAACACCTCTTTTTGCCAGTGTTACCATATCCTGTTAGGGCTATGTGGTACTTGTTTAGCTTGCTATAGCAGGCTGTACCTGTTTAAAGGGTTCCTTTGCCTCTTTACAGCCTTCTTGAGGCTGCTACTGCTATACGAAAGTGTGCCACTTTTTGAGGGTGCTGGAGTCTGGGTTAAGACTGTTTTTGCATTATGAAAGGTGCTGCTAGACTGTCCTAAAACACTGGTTTTTTTTTTCAACAAGGGTTTGAAGTTTCCATTATTATTTCTGGACTCGTTGGTTTACCCTTTGAGGTCTGTTTTTGTCCAACTCTATCATATCTATTGTTGAAGCTACATTGTACACTGCAGTCTCTAAGTTATGTATTTTATCAAGTAGCATTTTGATGAACACCTTCTTGAATTATATGGGCTTATAGACAGACTTATAAATATTGAGTCGTTTTAAATTCTGGAACTGTCAGTTTAGATTTCTTAGCTTGCCCTCATTCAGACCTGTTCATTTGAAGCTTGTTTGTTACAGTGAACAGTAATAATGTCTAGTGATCTATATGATATTTAATTAGAGAATAGCCACAACATCTCTAATTAATTAATATTATAAAGAAAGTTTAGACATTAATTGTAATTAATTATACTAAATATAATAAATTTGATCCCACAGGAATTTTTATTATATTTATGTAATTAATTAGGATAGAACATTGAATTATTCATAACTTACCCACAGGAATTATGAATTAATAGTTTTATCATAAAGAATATTTGAATCTGCTTGAATTGAAAATTTAGCCCACAGGCAATTTTTATGTCATTAGATTCAATCTTAAAGCATGAATTTACATTGGTAAAAACATGAAATTTTATTTGGTCTCTATTTTAACATAAGCATGTGATTTTTATTTTATGCAGTTGTACAACCTGCAAATTTCTCTGAAATTTGTTGTGATATCCCTGAACTTAAGGGAGATAACTATAAGGTCTGGAAGGAGAGAATTCTCCTTCATTCGGGATGGATGGACATAGATTATGCTATTAAGAAAGATGAACCACCAGCACTCACCCATACCAGCACTGCAGCGGACATCACGCTTAATGAGCGATGGGAGCGATCTAATCGTTTAAGCATGATGTTCATTAAGACTAAAATTTCAACTTGTATTTGTGGTTCAGTTGATCAGTATGAAAGGGTCCGAGATTTGCTGAAAGCCATTGATGATCAATTCGTCACTTCAGACGAGGCACTAGCAAGCACCCTAATCATGAAGTTCGCATCCCTAAGGGTCACCAATGTGAAAGGTGTGCACGAGCACATCATGCAAATGAGGGACACTGTGGCTCAATTGAAGAAACTCGAGGTTGAAATATCAGAGTCTTTCCTGGTGCACTACATCCTAAACACCCTTCCGCACCAATATGGACCTTTCAAAATCTCATATAACACACATAAGGATAAATGGTCAATAAATGAACTCATGACCATGTGTGTTCAAGAGGAAGAAAAACTGGTGATGGAACTGGGAGGAAGTGCAATGCTGGCAACGCATAAGAAGGGAAAATCTCAAGCCAATAAGAAAGGGAAAGGTAAAGTACCTCCCCAAACTAATATTAAGAAGGTTTCCAAGTGTTTTTTCTGTAAAAAAAAAGGGACACATGAAGAAGGAATGCGAAAAATTTCAGAAATGGCTTGCAGACAAAGGTAATGCAATCTCGTTTGTTTGTTATGAATCTAATATGGTCAATGTCAAATTTAACACTTGGTGGATTGATTCTGGATCAACAATTCACATTTCAAATTCCTTGCAGGGTTTGCAAAACCTAAGGAAGCCAGTGGGAAGTGAGCAAAGCATCTTATCAGGAAACAAGATGGGCTCGCATGTGGAAGCAATAGAAACATGCTATTTAACTTTAAGCAGTGGCTTTATTTTAGAATTAGAAAAGGTCTTTTATGTTCCAAGTTTTTCTAGAAACTTGATTTCAGTTTCAAGACGTGTACATTTTGGATATTCCTTTAACTTTTCAGAAACATCCGTCAGTTTATTTTATAAATCTGATTATGTTGGGAATGGTATTTTGTCTGATGATCTTTACTGCATTAATTTACAAAACAATGTCACTTATGATTTAATGCATGTTCACACTGGCACTAAAAGATGTGTTATTAATGAAGATTCCTCTAAATTATGGCACCAGAGGTTAGGTCATATCTCCATAGAGAGAATTAAAAGATTGGTAAATGAAGGAGTACTTAATACTCTGGATTTCACTGATTTTGAGACTTGTGTGGATTGCATAAAATGAAAGCAGACCAACAAGTCAAAGAAAGGTGCCAATAGGAGTTCAGACATATTAGAGATCATACATATCGATATATGTAGTCCAGAGATGGACTCACATGGTCAGAGATACTTCATCTCTTTTATAGATGATTACTCACGATATATGTATCTGTACATGCTTCATAATAAGAACGAAGCATTATGCCTTTAAGATATTTAAGGCTGAAGTAGAGAAACAATGCGGCAAGAAAATTAAGATCGTGAGATCAGATAGAGGTGAAGAATATTATGGTAGATACACAGAAGATGGACAAGCACCTGGGCCATTCGCTAAATTTATTCAAGAGCATGGGATTGTTTCCCAATACACCATGCCTAATTCACCCGAACAGAATGGTGTAGCAGAAAGAAGAAACCGAACTTTATTGGACATGGTGCGGAGTATGTTTAGCAGCTCCAATCTTCCTAAATCCTTGTGGAATGAAGCACTTAAGACGACAATGTATATATTAAACCGAGTTCCAACCAAGGTCGTTCCTAAAACGCCATTTGAATTATTGAAAGGTTGGAAACCGAGTTTGCAACATATGCGCGTTTGGGGATGCTCGTTTGAGGTGAGAATATATAATCCACAAGAAAATAAACTGGACCCAAGGACCATTAGTGGGTATTTCATTGGATATGCTGAAAGGTCTAAAGGTTATAGATTTTATTGTCCATCTCACGGCACTAGGATTGTGGAATCAAGAAATGCAAAATTTCTTGAAAATGACTTGATCAGTGGGAGCGATCTAACCAGGAACATAGTTTCCGAGAAGGATCATTCAGAATCTCAACCTTCCACCTCAAGTGATAGATTGGTTATTGTTCATAGCACCCCTCAAGTACAAACTGGTGTTGAACAACCAATTGTTGAAGTTCCACAAGCTGCTGACGGGATTCTAGTAGATCAGGAAGTTCAAGAGTTTCCAAGTACTTTTGAACAACCAGTTGAACCATATACTTCTCAAGAAGATAGTGATACAACATTAAGAAGATCTACTAAACCAAGGAGATCACCAATTCCTGGTGATTATGTTTTGTATCTACAAGAATCTGATGTTAACGTTGGAGCCGAAAATGATCCCGAGTCCTTTTCACAAGCCATGAATTGCAAAGAATCAGAATTATGGTACAATGCCATGAAGGAAGAGATGAATTCTATAAAGAGTAACGAAGTCTGGGATCTTGTTGAGTTGCCTAATGGTGCAAAAGCCATTGGATGTAAATGGGTCTTTAAGACAAAGAAAGACTCATTGGGCAACATTGAGAGATACAAGGCTAGACTTGTTGCTAAAGGATTCACTCAGAAAGAAGGAATCGACTACATGGAGACTTTTTCTCCTGTATCTAAGAAAGATTCCTTGAGCGTTATTATGGCATTAGTAGCCCATTTCGACTTGGAGTTGCATCAAATGGATGTGAAAATGACTTTTCTAAATGGAGATCTAGAGGAGGAGGTTTACATGAAACAACCTGAAGGATTCCCCTCTAGTGATGGTGAGCAATTGGTTTGCAAGCTCAAGAAATCCTTATACGGTTTAAAACAAGCATCCTACCAATGGTATTTGAAATTCCATAATATAATTTCTTTTTTTGGTTTTGAAGAAAACATTATGGATCAATGTATATATCTGAAAGTTAGTGGGGGTAAAATTTGTTTTCTTGTTTTATATGTGGATGACATTTTGCTAGCAACCAATGATAAGGGTATGCTACATGAAGTGAAACAATTCCTCTCTAAAAATTTCAATATGAAGGATATGGGTGAGGCATCTTATGTCATTGCCATTAAGATCCATAGAGACAGATTTCGAGGCCTCTTAGGTCTGTCTCAGGAAACCTATATTAATAAAATTTTAGAGAGATTTCGGATGAAGGATTGTTCACCAAGTATAGCTCCCATTGTGAAGGGTGATAGGTTCAATTTGAACCAATGCCCGAAGAATGACCTTGAAAGGGAACAAATGAAGAACATTCCATATGCTTCTGCTGTCGGAAGCCTAATTTATGCTCAGGTCTGCACAAGACCTGACATTGCATTTGTTGTGGAAATGTTGGGATGATATCAGAGTAATCCAGGTATAGACCACTGGAGAGCTACAAAGAAAGTAATGAGGTATCTTCAAGGAACTAAAGACTACATGCTTATGTATAGATGGACGGACAATTTGGAAGTAATTGGCTACTCAGATTCTGACTTTGCTGGATGTGTTGATTAACGCAAATCAACATCAGGATACATTTTTATGATGGCCGGTGGAGCTGTATCATGGAGGAGTGCCAAGCAGACCTTGATTTCCACTTCCACTATGGAAGCTGAGTTCGTCTGTTGTTTTGAGGCTACTTTACATGGTGTATGGTTTAAGAGTTTCATTTATGGGCTTAGAATTATGGATTCTATCTCAAGCCATTGAAAATGTATTGTGACAATTCAGCTGTTGTTTTTATAGCTAAAAACAACAAAAGTGGGAGTCGAAATAAACACATCGACATTAAGTATTTAGCCATCAGGGAACATGTTAAAGCAAAGAAAGTGGTCGTTGAGCACGTCAACACTGAGTTGATGATCGCTGATCCTTTGACTAAGGGCATGCCACCGTTTAAATTCAAGGATCATGTACTGAATATGGGACTTGGTTCCATTATGTAGTTTCTCATTGTATGGACAATGTTATTTTTTTATGAAATTCTTAATTACTGTGCTGTTTTTTCTCATACTTATGTGCACCTTAATTTAATTTGAGAAAATTCATCTATGAGGACCAAGAATAAACATAAGGTTTATTCATTAAGAAATTGTTGCCACATAAATTAAAATAACAATAAATACATAGTGATACATGGAAGGTAATACTTGTCATAAGAGGACTTATCGCCATGATTCTTGTATCTATTACTTAATACATATTGTCAATAGGTTTTAAGATGAGACATTAAGTTTGGAAGTATGGACCAAGTGGGAGAATGTAAGCTCCCGCATCCGCATCCATTCAGCGGGCCGACTGTTCATCTTCTTCATCCACTCAACTATCGATGGTTCATTTGGTTTGGCAACCGTTTTCTTTTGGGAGCTGTTGGAGTGGTCCATCACCTAGATTTGTGGAACATACAACACATAGCCCACAAAAGCTTGATGGGAGCTTGGCTATTTAAAATCCTTGTTGGTCTCCAAGCTCACTATCTCTCAATCCCCTTCAGTTTTACACCATCAAGAAGGAGAAAGCAGAGCTTGGAAGCGTCGTACAGGAAGCTAAACCTTGTAGAACAGGGAAATCTTCTACAGCAAGTTCAGTAGCATCAATGGCTGGAGGTATGATCTATTGGGCATTCCTATTTCAATTTTGTTTAAGAGTTTTATTCCACATTTGTTCAAAATCGAAATTTATGCTAACATCATCTTCTATCATAACAACTCCGGTGGCTTCCGACTGGAATCTCAAATAAGTAGTCTTTTTTTTCCAGTTTCAACCACATCCATTTTGACGAAGGAAAATGCCCTAACCGTCTTGCTCAATACTTCAACTATAACCAATCTTTTTAAATCATTAAAGCTTTAAAGACTCAAACGAACTTTTACTTTTCACCTTTTACACGTGGGATGTATACCTTCTAAATTAGGCGATGGGCATCTTAATGTGAAGACCCCTTTTGAACTCATTTTCTTATAAAAAGTTATATATATTTTTAATTAAGGTGACTATAATATAGTTTGTTAATAAGAAATTTTGGCTTAAATTTATTGAAGCTTACAATAACAATTAACTTTTTCTAGCGTTTGTGTTTCCCATATGTTACAATATCTAGTATTATTATTTAGTATTACTAATAAGCATTAAATATTAATTAGTTTACTAACAATAAATCATTAATGTTTATAACTTTTTAGTGGTATTTAATTATTGATTTAGTTTAAGAAGACACCTAAAATTTTATTTGATTAATTAAACATAAATTACTTATAATGTTTTTACTAACCTTAAAATTCTAGTCTAAAAGTTGCACATTTATATTTACCTTGTGTTTTTGTTACAGAAAAATAGGAGTAGCAAATAAGATGTTATAGATGGAGGACCCATTAAATCTAATATCAACCAAAAATAAAAAAAATAAATAATCTCAAGGACAAGCAATTCCAGAAAATACAAGCGCTTTCAAGCTCAAGCAGTTCAAGCAAGGGCTCACGGTTCCAGAATCGTTTAGAGGTTTTGCCTTCTTAGTGCCAAAGAAAAAAAAGCATACTTTGGATGAACGGTTAGTAATCTCGTATATAACTAAACGGCATGTTTCAAAAATAGTAACATAAGTATGCAAGTCAAAAGTATTGTTTTAATTATTTAACAAAACTTAAAACTTAAACAGTAACATTTTTATGATGTGTAGATATAAATTTATAGAAAAAATATGAATTTTTTTTAATTATTTTTAGATAGTAATATTCATATAAAAATCAATTAAAAGTATGATATATCATGAAAAAGTATGCTATAGTATAAGAAATTTTTCTATCTTAAAATGAAAAATAAAAAAATAATATTTATTTTGAATTTGAGAAGTAATTTATATTTTTTAACAAAAAATAATTTACTCTTCTATGAAGAGTTACAAGGTCCTTCAAGGGCAATGACAACTTCAATTTTGATCCCTTCTACCTATAGCCTTGTTTAAATCACATTCAATCATATTAATTGCAATATATAATTTAGAAATTTATCCTTACGTACATTAAAATTAATCCTAATTTTAATAATGAAAAGCATTTAGCATCATTCAAACACCAAAGAAATACATAAATATGTATACTACATCTATCATATATGTAATTTGAATCCAATAAAAACCTCCTTCTTCCCCATCTAAATTTAGAAAATTATAACCGATTACAAGTAACCCATATTATTTCAATCAATTACTTCCTTTTGAAAACATTGAAGAGAACTTGCATTTGAACCATTCAAAACATATGTACTACATTAGATATGTATATTATTACAATATGTTACTTCGAACACTTTCCACCTTTCGAAAGACGTAATTTTGTTAAATGAGGCATTAATATTTTCTTCACAATATGTTTTTTTAAATAGAAAAAAGTCATTCCTTGATATTCAATTGAATCAAATTAATATAGTACGAAGCATAGGATAACCAACAGAAATCCATCTGAGCGAAACCGTCCAAAACATATACAAATTTATATGTAGTAAAAGAGAACCATACCCAACGACCACTAAACCATCCAATACATATAGCCATCCCATGATTAGGAATACATAGATAGGACATAGCAAAAGGTATACAGGAAAAAAAATGAGTGAAACGAAGCACACTTCGAGGGAAGGCCTTGAACCCTACACAACAGCATTTGTGGCCATGGGTAAGCTCCCTTCTACAAGAGAAACCGTCGACGAAGCCACACACCCATTGAGGAAGCCTTTCTTACCATCAACAAGTTGCCATAGCAGGTAAAAACGTCGTCAAAGTTGCACATAATCAGGGAATAGCGAATCGTTGTCATCTGCGGGGGATAGGATACATCATGGGCGCGTCCATCTGAGCCATCAATCGTCCCACTCCATGCTCCACCCCTGCCATCACCGTAGTTGAAACACTACGGATCGTCGTGTAGGGGTATCCACACCACTCCACTAAGAACTCCACTGAAGCTCAGATAGCCTCAACCAAAATCCACATGAAGAAGAAAAAAATAGGCAGCTAGGGAAAGAATCCAGTCACCAAGCTCAAACCATTCTCTCGACTCTCAAACCCTAACAAAATTTACAGCGTGCCCTAAATTCACTTCGTACCTCACCCCATCACATGATACTCGTTCAAACACTTTACCCCGTTTGCCCCACACTGATCCAAACCCATGCCCCGTTTACTTCCAAATATATCGCTCAAGGCTGCAAACCAGAGCGAGTACATAAATGGTTTGCAAGATACATGAAGCTAAGAAGGGAATCATTTCACAACTGAGCAATAGTTTGGGCTGAGAAAGAAAATAAGTCTCTGTTGTGATACCTTCTTTCATGGACAAGTGGGAAGCCTCGCAGAGCCCCTAAATTCACTTCAAAATTACTTTGAGAATGCCCTAGAGAATGTTTCCAAGGTATATTAAAAAAAAGTTAGAAAGGGAAAATACACCATATCATTTTTTCACAATATATCAAATGCCAAATAAAGACATTATCATTGTTTGAAACAGTTTAGAGACTTAAAGAAGATTGCATTGTATGTGTAGATTGCACCGAGTAGCATGTGCGAGATTGCACCGACAATAGATTGATATTTACTGACAACAAACTGGATTTCTTCCACAGTGGAGCTACTGTTAGCGGCCCACGACGCTTTCCATTATTCATTGTCATGATTACAAATACATGGGTTTTCCCCACATGTACAACCAAGGAATCTATCAGAGTCAGAGTCGCTATCTAAACCAAATTCGGTATCCAGAAATAAGCAATTTGAGAAACATTGTTCCAGATCGAATTTGATCATGACTTCATTAGGAATGCAACATAATTCTCCTTGAAAAATGTATTCAACTTTAAGGTTTAAAAGGATTCTTCTTGTATGAATCTTATGATCTAAGAGGCGGCCATTTTTGTCCATTCTTTTGAATATCTACTGAGTGAAAACAGGGGGTTCAAGAGGAGAGTAAGCTCCTCCAATATGTCGCAATTTAAATTTAAACCACATATGATTGTGGTGTGATATGATCATGTCTACTTGAAGGTGTAGGATGAAATTTGCACGTCGTTGAACCCAATCTTTTCTTGGACAGAATTTATCAAAGAAAACTTCTGTCAAGAGACACCAAGATTGAACGCGAACATGACTTCTAGAATGCAGCTTCTTAATACATACTCAAAAGCTTGTTCGTCTTCGAAGGGAGAAGATCATCACAAGCATAAACTTACAATAACCATAATTTCTGATCCAAGCTGATCACACTAAGTACAGAGGGAGAGCATACGCTATTGGTTTTACAGACTCATTACAAGTGAGATCACTACTTTTGATCCCAGCTGATCGTTCGAGGTACAGAGGGAGAGCATACACAGTGCTCGACACATGAAGAAAATGCAGAAAGCTTACTACACTCAAAAACACTAGGTGCCCAAATGAGAGGAGGAACCCCTTATTTATACAATTTCAGCTAGTAAACCGATGACCCAAAACTTACACCTAATAGTAAAAATACTTGATTCGGATGTCATGGTAGTGGATCAAATCGCACCTTTTGTTGGGTAAGTCACCCAAACCATGTGAAAAAATCTACGAACTGACAACAGTGATATTTACTGATAACATACTAGATTTTTTCCATAGTGGAGCTACTGTTAGCGTCCCACAATGCTTTCCATTCTTCATTGTCATGATTACAAATAAATGGGTTTTCCCCACATGTACAACCAATGAATCTATCAGAGTCAGAGTCGCTATCTAAACCAAATTCGATATCCGGAAATAAGCAATTTGAGAAACATTGTTCCACATCGGATTGTTATACCCAAATCTTGTCACCAACATGTGATAAGATCTCTAACATCTATGTTTTCCCTAAATCCCAAACTTGGAGTGGAAACATGCTTTGGATGTCAATTCTACATAAAAAACCCTAGCACCGCTTTTTCCCTTTAGCTGATGAGTGGTACCTTGTTCAGCACCGCCTGAGTCTTATTATAGAGAAGCGGTGCCACCACACATGAAATTTTCTCTTGGAGCGGTTCTTACCCTTCACCGCTCTGTCATAAAGGTATATAAGTGGTACCCTTGGTAAAATTGGAGAAAAAGAGGATTCTCGAGGTTTCTAGAACACGAGCCTCATGTCCTCCCTTATCCCTATCAATCTAGGTTGGTTGGAGTTGAGATCCCTCTTGGTAGGATCTTATGGCCACCTCACCCACAATTCTCTCAACTATCCCTATCCATTGAGCCCTATAAATACAAGCTCATGTCCCATAGTTGAGAGAGAGAGAACTGAATGGTAATGTTATGCTGTTGAATTGACTACCTAGTCCAATCCATTAGAGAGCACAAGAGAGCAAGTTGGAGCTATCGAGGATGAGGTGTTTGTCTTGTGGAGGAGTTTGTCAACACTAAGGAAATGGTTGTAAGCTTCTTCACTGATTTCTTAATGCAAAGCTGATTTATGTCCCACATATCTGTTGTACTGATCTCGCATGTATATGTTACCAGATTCCTTAGTCACTAGTATGAATGTGTAAATAATGTTCTGGTAGCTTTGATGTTCTTGTTTGTTTGACATGTTCTGCAGGTACACAGGCTCGTCATCAAAGCATTATTCTAGGTGTTTACAACATTTAGGGAAGGTTTTCACCCGTTGTCATTCACTTATTTTTTCTGGATCTGAACCATTCAGACCAGAGGAACAGCTTCTGTCTGCAGAAGGTGCAATATTCCTGACAAAAAAAAAATTGGTAATCGAAAATAAGCAATTTGAGAAACACTGTTCCACATCGGATCTGATCATGACTTCACTAGGAATGCATCAGAATTATCCTTGAAAAATGGATTCAACTTTAAGGTTTAAAGGAATTCTTCTTGTATGAATTTTATGATCTAAGAGGTGTCCATTTTTGTCCATTCTTCTGAATTTCTATTAAGTCAAAATAGGGGATTCAAGAGGAAAGTAAGCTCCTCCAAAATGTCACAATTTAAATTTAAACCAAATATGATTGTGGTGTACTATGATCATGTCTTCTTGAAGGTGTAGGATGAAATTTGCACATCGTTGAACCCAATCTTTTCTTGGACATAATTTATCAAGGAAAACTTTTGTCCAACCGAACCATTGGTGTTACACCAGTGTAGAACGATCTCCACAAATTATTATTTTTCCCTGTTCTTTGTAGAACTACAATATGAGGTTATTGTAATGTCCCCTTTTCATAATTTTATTAAAATGCCCAATTTTTCAATTTTTTCACAATTTTGGCTCTTGACTAGTTTTGATATCTAGACCTCCAAATTTTCTCTGAAGGTACATGACTGATCATATAACTTAAATATAACTCTCATGTATGTTTTTTGACCTCCCAATTACTTCTACAAACTTGTTTAATGTTCTGTTCAAAGCAGGAGTCTTTACTAGCAAATTGGGGCTCAAATTCCCCCTAGGTAATTGTCAGAAATGGCTTCACAAATGATCCCAATGTCACTTGAATTTATTAGCAGAGGTAGGTTATGTGTAAGGGACCTCTTCAAAGTCTCATAGGCATCATGGTTCAGTTTATACAGTTTGTTATGACTCTTTCCAAAACAAATCCCAAGTCACAATTTCGACCCTTGGGGAAAATGCACCAAATATTCTCCCAATGCAATAAAAATGACTAAAATGGCTTCCAATGCTTGATTACTGAACATGAGACTTGAAATACACATTAATTACAGTCCATCCATCATACATTTATCATAGATACATTCCTCCATTCGAAATAATAAGCATTACCATGGAATATATCAAAATGGAGTGGAAATGGTCATTGTTTGCTCATTAAAAGTCATCTTGACATACAACTCTTGGGAATTTTGACTTGAAACTTTCCAAAGTGCAATCTCTCCACTAGCATGAATATGGTGTAAAAACTGGAAATAGTTGAGAGAGAGTGTTGCAATAGAAGAATCCACATTCTTTCCTGTATCTTACACCTGCAAATAAGACTCCATTAAAGCTCCATGAAAGACCTGAGTGTCCTTTCCAAACACCAACTAGGATGGGAATCTTTCACCCTCGAAATTGGCTTAAGCAAGAAAACTAGTCATCCACTAGCTCTCACAATTCACAAATGAGCAAAAGCTTCTTCTCATGGTTGATCCCTATATTTTATAAACATTATTGGTATTCTAAGGTTCCAAATCCATCCATAAACCAAAGCCAAGTTGAATTGGTGTGGCGGCTCATGCTATGCCATGTGGCCTCTCTCTTCACCTTCCCTCTTCTCCCAAATTTGAGTAGGAGCCTCTTGGTCTTCTCCAACTCCCAATTTCAACCTCCAAGATGCTCTATTCAGGCCTGACATGTCAGTATGTTAGTATGTCAGCCTTCATATCTGACTTGGGTCATAACTGTCATATAATCTCCATCATTGGTGTCATAACTGTCATAAATGTAAGGGGAATCTAGCCAAGTGTCCATGAAACTCCCATTTGGCTCTTCCTCTCCCATGTAAGTTACAATTCATCCCAATTTCGACCTATGAAGAATATGGACAAGTATATTAGCCTTCTAATCCATCCAAAAACATTAGGCTTCCCATATATTCGAATTTGCAAGAGAAAGATACCATTTAATATAGGAATTCTAGCTAGTGTGGGCCCCATAGTCTCCATGTGTCTTCATGCTCTATTGCCACTTCCATTTTATCTTGTATTTATTTAATAAGATCAATTATTAAATATTTATCCCCTTATAATGTCTGAACATCATTTATTATCCCCCTTATTCCAAATCTCAAAGCTTCCACCCCCAACCTAGGACTAGTGATTTTCCTCCTTGGCAATCATTTGACTTTTAGCATCCATTTGACAACTTTCATGAATATGGAAAATGTGATTTGGCCATTGTGACCCAATGCCAAATTTGGGACATTACAAATCCTCCCTTCCCAATATTGCTTTTCCTCAAGCAATTTCAAACATGGTTGTTGATGAACCTGCTTTCTGTATGATTCTTTAAAGTTGCCACTGAGCTACCCACCTCGAGTCTTTGAGATTTCATGAAGATTTCAAAGAGGAACCACCATGCTTGCTACTACACTACTTTGATTAAAATCACCTTATTAAATTGGGAATCCATCTCCCATACTACTTGTCTCCCAAAGAATTTGAAATCAATGGGAGTAAAAACTATACCAGGGTCCCATTGCTTGCATTGCACTCCAATAATTAAGAGTGCTCTCCAACCCATACCATTTGGAAAGAGAATTCCTGAATCCCATTTTCTTGTATGCATTCTTCCAAACATCATGAGTGCATAATATATATCATCAAAGTATATAAAAACATAATAAGAATGTACATCAAGGAGGTGCCTCACCAATAAATCGTGAAAGTGCTTATACCTCCCAATGAGTAGACTACCATTTTCCAAGTACAAACATGCTTCAAGTGACCAATCAAATATGCTCCAATGACATAGTTGAGGATCCCATGTACTATAATTCTTCTCTCAAAGAATGTAATATGCATCAAAATAAGAATCAGCCATTTTTTCTTTCATCCAAGAAGTGAATGAAGAACCTCCACCAAAATATGAACCAAATAAGGAGCAAATAAAACATGAAGACTTGAAGTGGCTCAAAGAAGTCTCATCAATACACCCATGAATATGTATATCATCATGAAAATAAGAGAGGATGTTGCTGCCAATAATAATTTTCCTCAATCATATTCCTCTTCACCCAAGCGTTGGATGAAGTTCCTCCAACATCAAATGAACCAAGTGTTCAGCAAGAAAAACCATGAGTCTTTAAGTGACTCAAATGAACATCATAGGTGCACCCATGTAGATGTGTATAATCATAATGTAAACAAGGATGCTGCTGCAAATGTAAATAAGATTGTTCTCTAATAATTCCATCATCAAAAGGAGAAATATAATTTCCATGCTCTTCATGGGACACCATCAAAAAGAAAGCTTTCACCCATACTTCATTAGGATGAATGTTGCAAAATTTGGAAGTGTAGGATGTAGGACAAATAACCAACTCACACAAGTGATTAGAAAGTAAAAAATTGTTATCATGTGAAGGATCCATAGGGTTAGGATTATGCAGCTCCCTTAAAAATGCAAAGCTTTCCTCACGGGTTGGTTCCAAGGTGGTGGAATTATGCACTTCTTCAAAAATCGTGTAACCATTTTCAAGAGGCAACTCAAGTTCCTCCTCCACCATTACTAGTGATTGTATCTCATCAATATTATCTTCAAATACATCAATAACCTAAAATTTACCATGTCTCTCATGATCCCTCATGTCATGAGAATCCTCCAAACAATCTACCATTTGACCATCTGAAACATAGGAGGAAAAACAAGTGTCTTGCAACTTTTCAAGAAGTTGCTCATTTTGAACTGTGAGCTTATGAATAAATTCATTATTATTCAAGTAGGATTCATGTAACCATTCACTAAGCTCAATGACATTTTTTCTATCAAAGTTAAAAGACATGAAATTACCTTTGATGTTGCACATTGCTCTTTGAATCTTCTCCATGTCTTCAAGGAATGATGACTCCTCCAAGGAAGAAGCTCTCCAACAAGAATTTGATACCAATGCTTGAATATCGTGGAGTATGCTAAGGGCCTCTTGGATCTTCTTTTCATTCATATTTAAGGACCCTTCAATAAAATGAGGCTCTTTCAAATGAACCTCCTCATCTTCTTCCTTCTTGCTTGGACCAACTTCATGAAGCTCAAGTGGTGATGGGGAAGTTGATCTTGTTTCTTCTTCAGCTGCTACAAGGTATTCATTTTCATGTTTAATGGAATTTTGGCTTGCAGCAACATTTTTAAATCTTATATATATGTCACCAACATAGAGTTGTGAGTGCCCATCAGTAGGTACTCCATCATAATTCAAGCATCCATCAGTAGATGATCTTTGTTTCATTTCCAAGGTAGCATGTGTCTCATAATTATCTTCATTATTTTCAATAAAGACTTCTTCATACTCATGTAATGTCTCTTGATATTTTTCAAAGTCACTTGGGAGTGAATTTTTATCATCTTCATGTACTACTTCTTCTACTCCACCTATTTTAGAACTAGGTGGTTCACGGGTCTCCTCTTTTTGCTCCTTCAAGCAAACTGATGCTTTTTTCCCCTTGGTTTTCTTAAAATCAATATATTATTCCCAACTTTGGATAGCCAAAAATTCAAATCCTTTCACAATATTATTTGTAATGTTTTCAAATGTAGGTTCCATGCTTTTTATTATCTCTTCACCATCATATGAGGTTCTCTTTTCATGCCTAGTCATAGTTTCCAAAAAATTGTCTTCTTCTCCTACTTTTTTTTTTTCCTCTTCAACAAAAGCACTTTTGGGTTTCAATATATAATGGTAGTCCCTGAATTCTTGTCCTAATAAATATCATACCACATCAGGTGCCAAGATCATGCTCTAATACCACTATAATGTCCTCTTTTTGGAATTTTATTAAAATGCCCAATTTTCCAATTTTTTCACAATTTTGGCTCTTGACTAGTTTTGATGTCTAGACCTCCAAATTGACCCAAATGCTTCCAAATTTTCTATGAAGGTACATGAATTATCATATAACTTAAATATAATTCTCATGTATGTTTTTTGACCTCCCAATTACTTCTGCAAACTTGTTTAATGTTCTGTTCAAAGCAGGAGTCTTTACTAGCAAATTGGGGCTCCAATTCCCCCCGGGTAATTGCCGGAAATGGCTTCACAAATGATCCCAACGTCACTTGAATTTATTGAAAGAGGCTGGTTATGTGTAAGGTACCTTTTCAAATTCTCATATTTATCATGGTTTAGTTTATACAGTCTGTTATAAATCTTTCCAAAACAACTCCCAAGTCACAATTTCGACCCTTGGGGAAAATGCACCAAATATTCTCCCAATGCAATAAAAATGAGTAAAATGGCTTCCACTGCTTGATTACTAAACATGGGAATTAAAATACACATTAATTATAGTCCATCCATCATACATTTATCAGAGATACATTCCTCCATTCGAAATAATAAGCATTACCACAACATATATCAAAATGGAGCGGAAATGGTCATTGTTTGCTCATTAAAAGTCATATTGACATACAACTGTTGGAAATTTCGACTTAAAAATTTCCAAAGCGCAATCCCTCCATTGGCATGAATATGGTGTGAAAACTGGAAATAGTTGAGAGAGAGTGCTGCAATAGAAGAATCCACGTTCTTTCCTATAGCTTACACCCGCAAATAAGACTCCATTAAAGCTCCATGAAAGACCTGAGTGGCTTTTCCAAACACCAACTAGGATGGGAATCTTTCATGCTCGAAATTGTCTTAAGCAAGAAAACTAGTCATCCACTAGCTCTCACAATTCACAAATGAGCAAAATCTTCTTCTCATGGTTGATCCCTATATTTTATAAACATTATTGGTATTCTAAGGTTCCAAATCCATCCATAAACCAAAGCCAAGTCAAATTGGTGTGGCTGCTCATGCTATGCCATGTGGCCTCTCTCTTCACCTTCCCTCTTCTCCCAAATTTGAGTAGGAGCCTCTTGGCCTTCTCCAACTCCCAATTTCGACCTCCAAGATGCTCTATTCAGGCCTGACATGTTAGTATGTCAGTATGTTGGCCTTCATATCTGACTTGGGTCATAACTATCATATAATCTCCATCATTGGTGTCATAGCTGTCATAAATGTAAGGGGAATCTAGCCAAGTGTCCATGAAACTCCCATTTCGATCTTCCTCTCCCATGTAAGTTACAATTCATCCCAATTTCGACCTATGAAGTATATGGACATGTATATTATCCTTCTAATCCATCCAAAAACATTAGACTTCCCATATATTTGAATTTGCAAGAGAAAGATACCATTTAATATAGGAATTCTAGCTAGTGTGGGCCCCATAGTCTCCATGTTTCTTCATGCTCTATTGCCACTTCCATTTTCTCTTGTATTTATTTAATAAGATCAATTATTAAATATTTATCCCCTTATAATGTCTAAACATCATTTATTATCCCCCTTATTCCAAATCTCAAAGCTTCCACCCCCAACCTAGGACTAGTGATTTTCCTCCTTGGCAATTATTTGACTTTTAGCATCCATTTGACAACTTTCATGAATATGGAAAATGTGATTTGGCCATTGTGACCCAATGCCAAATTTGGGACATTACGGTTATAACTATTCCATGTTAAAAATCCTGGACTAATATCCACACAATACAATGCTCATCCATCTATATAAGTTGTGTCAACCTAAACGTGATTAAGCTGCTGAAGCTGGTACATGGCATTTTCTAAGCCTTTAAAATCTTGTTTTTCCCATCTCTCCAATATTTGTTTTTTTAGAGGAGAGGCATTTACTTCTTGGATCAAAGATAGTGCCAAATACATATATGCTTCTTTTTTGCTGGCGCGATTCAAAAAATCTTCTCTTTCTTCTTCTAACAAGGGATCATTGAAGATCCGAAGCTTAGATTTTTTGTTTGACGAGCTGGATGCTCCATAGCCAAACATGTTGAGGCTAGGTTTCTTATGTAATTATTCTCTGGTTAGCATATCAACAACACAATTTAAATATCTTGGTTTATATACAATTTCAAAATCAAAGTTTTGCAACCAAAGAAACCATTTTAGAATCCTAGAACTATTTTCTACCATAAGATTTTCATTCTTGAATATACCAGGAATTATTTTCATATTTGTTCTAACAATGAACTTGAGAGGTTTTAGATAAAGCTTGAAATGGTTTACAATCTTTTTGACTGCGAGGATTTTCTTGTGACTTGACGGATAATTGATTTCTTCATTTTTGAATGCTCCTGAAGCATAGTAACGGATTTCTTCTTGATCTCCATGTTTTTCTATGAGAATACCTCCCCAAGATTTATTGGAGGCATCTGTTTCAATCAACATTTGGCCCGAACCTTGTGGTAGTGAGAGTGGAGGAAGTTGTTTTACTTTTTCTTTGATTTTCTTTACTGCATCCATCATATCTTTATTCCATCTTGGGGGACTTTTCTTTATTCGTTGCTGCAGCAGATGAATGCCATATGCATGTCCTTTGTATAATGGACTAATATAATTTAGGCTTCCCAAAAATCTCTGCAGTTGAACTTTTTCCAAGATCTGATCAGGAAAGTGAGAAAAATCCTTCAGGACATGTTCTTGAAGGATCCCCTGTCCTTTACTTATTTTATATCCTAAAAATTCAATGCCCTTTTTGCCAATTTCCATTTTGGATTTGGACAAAACCAATCCATGTTTGAAAACCAAAGAATACAATTCTTGAAGATGTTTTAGATGTTGCTGCAAATTGTTGGAACAAATAAGAATATAATCTATGTACACTAATGCCCATTTCTTTTCTCTAAAGATATCTTCCATTCTTTTCTGGAATTCTGATGGTGCATTATTAATTCCAAATGGAAGGACCTTACACTGATACTGCCCATGAGCAACAACAAAGTCAGTTTTGTACTTGTCTTTTGCTTCAATTCCAATCTGGTAAAAACCAGACTTCAAGTCAAACTTGCTAAAAATTGTGCATCTCGCTATTCTTTGCAACAGACTAGATTTATCAGGGAGAGGATAACGGACTGGTTTAAGGATTTTGTTTAAGGGTTTAAAATTCACAACCAGTCTGGGTTTTCCTCTTTTTATCTTAGAGTGTTTAATGACAACAAATGATCAACATGCCCAAGGGCTCTTAGAGGGTTCTATAAGTTTTTTGTCTAAGAGTTCTTTGATTTCATTTGCACAGAATTCTCTTTTTGAGGGAGACATAAGGGAAACAGAGTATTTTTGAGCTTTTGGTTTTTCTAGGGGTTAAAAGGTACTGAGACAAAGTATTTTTCCTTGCTCCAAAATGCATTAGGTGACTCTGAGGTGCAATCCTTTTCTAGTTTAGAGGAAATTTCGGAGAGGGCGGACTCTTTATGTATTTCTGCATAGGCGATGCATCTTTCCATTTCGAACAGTTCTGCAAGACTGAGAGTGGGGTTAGATTGGGGAACATGATTCTTACATTTGAAAGAAGCAGAATAGTATAGAGGGGTGGAAACTCTTCTGCCATTTATTGTACAAGAAAAAATCATATTGGGCTCATCAACTGTAATGGGGCTGACTTTATGTAAAAAGGGTGATCCTATGATGCAATCTTCTTTTAGGTCGTCTAGCCTATTGAGATGCAGAACTTATTTTATTCCACTGATGCTTATTGGAAAATATGGAACTATTCCTTTAAGCTATACAGGAGTTCCTTCAATGGCTACACCATGTTCGTTTTTTTTTTCCCAGTAGAACGATGGTACATCATTTCCTTTTTCCAAATTCATTTGGCAACCTAAATATATCATAAAATCAAGCTCATAAGCTTTGTACTCAGGTGGACACAACTTTATTTTGATGAAATATATAGGACCTGTGAACATCCCTAAAGATCCTAGCGATGGTTCTTCATTATGGAAATGTTCTGCTTCTGAGTCACTAGTGTGCTAAGAATGTTTCGGACTTTCAACAGCTTTTGGTGACTGTAGTGCTTTAGCATAGGCTCTGCACATTTATTCATCATAGGACTAGTCTCTTTTTCAGTTTGTTATATCAATCATTCTTTTCAATTCCTCTATTTCTTTTACTAGCCGCTTTAACGAATTCTGCTTATCTTTGATTTGCAGTCTAAGTATATTCTCTTTATCTTTTCTAAAACTTTGTCTATCCTCATGATGATCAAGATAGCCTTTGTATAAATCTGCAGGCTAGTAGAATGCTGGATTCTTGCTTATTTATGGAGACAGATTTCTCTCTTCCTGCTGAGACTTTCTCTTTTGATTTTATCCTTGTTAAAAGTTTTTTCTTTTCATCTTTCAGATCTTGCCTTTTTATATATTGGTGAACTGGAGTCTCAAACAATTCTTTTTCAATCTCAACAATCCTAAATTCTGAAGAGACCTTAGGCGAGTTAGAAGAGAACATATAAAAGTTGAAATCAGGAGGACCAGAGCAACCTCCTAAATTTGCTTCTTCATCATAATCGGAAGAAGAGGAGTCAGATGAGTATGGAGCAAATTTATCTAGGGTGGGGTCGAAATCAGAGGAATCTCCTTCTTCGAGTAAGAAGATGATTTCACCTTCATGGTAGTCTCCTGCTACACACCAAGCTAGGTCCCACCAGGATGGATCCAGGTCTTCTGAAAACATGTCAGCAAGTCTAGGATTTTTCTTTTAATTTGAGAATTTGTTATCCCAGTGACCCTTTTTACCGCAAATGAAACATTTTTCTTTATCTATAGGTTTAGATATTTTCTTAAAGTAGGCTTTCTTTTGAAATATTTTTCCTTTTTTATGCTTATAGCCTTTATCTGGATGAAATATAGGTGCACTAGTATATTTGCGCTGTTGTTTCTTCTTACAAATACATGAATCACGCCCAAAGTGTCCTTGATTGTGGGATCCACACCTGCAATCTGGAATTTTTGCAATATCTTTACAAAAACCTAGGGAAAACATTGAAGAGTGTCACTTGAAATCTTTAGCCACTCTTTCCTCAAGACATTGTTCTTTCCAAGTTTCCATGATGAATCCATGCAATTGGGAAAGGGAAAGACCTGATAGAGGGATGTTTTTATCTTTAAGATGTTGTTCAATACTATCAGGAACATGGTTAGGAAAACTTCTCAAGTAATGTTTCAGATATGCAGGCTTATCAGCATTGCCAAAAGAAATCAACATTTTTTGCGTATAGCAAAAATATTCTTCACTCTTATTTAGGTCACGGATTTTGGCAGACATAAATAAAGATGAAAGATGTTCATAATCTTCATTTTCATGAGGACCATAGAATTATTTACCAAGGGCAGTAAGAATTTTTTGGTCAGCATCTTCTACATTCAACATTTCTTCTCTGGATTCTTGGGGAATCCAGCGCCGCCATTCTAAGGCTAGCCCTGAAAATCTTGCAACCAGCTGGAGTGCTAGTTGTTGGCCAGTTATTGTATTGTTCTGTGTTCTTTTGTAAAGACCCAATTCGATAGAATATGGATGGAAGATCTGATTTGGGTGCAGTATTGGCCTTGTATGTTCAACACAGGTTGATCAGGAATTTGGGAGATTAAATTATTCATCCCGTTTATTCTGAAACTAAGGGAACAAGGTACTAATGAAGGACAAGTGTCAGGAAGATCTGACATTTCAGTATCAAAAGGAGGGGGAGGACTTGTTATCTAAGGATTAGTATGAATTTGGTTGTTTGGATTTGAAGATCCAATATTTTGTCTTTTTGGGATTCTAAATGCCGATAAATATTTATCTAGGAGGGCATTTGCATTTGTTTGAACTGGGAGACCATATTTTTTAACTCGTGAAGCTCTTCTTGATATTCTATTTCTTGACCAAAAAGGAATTATGGTCTTCGGTCATTTTCTTGGATACTCATGATTCGAAAAGAGTATCTTCTTTCATCATGTTTGACTTTATAACCTTTAGCTGCAAGCTCTAATGCAGTTTGGCTTACAGGGATCTTTTTACTATTTACATTTTGTGTTCTGGACATCATTTTTCCTAGGACATCTAGCCTTTTTTCTAATTTTTCGCTTGCTAAGATAATAGCAACTTTTACTTCTTCTTGTCCTGTAAGTAAGTGATCAGTTTTAGCTTCGAGCAAGGCAATATGCTAGTTTTTTGTCTGATCTTTTTGTTTGAGAAGTAAAATATTAGAGACTATGTCATATATGTTTTGGCCAATCAGTTTTTGTTGATAATTGCTATAATTAAGCAGCTTTATTTCATCAGAGATAGTTTTGTGTGGAGTTGATGATCTATGTGGTATGAACTCTCTTTTAGAAATACCATCATGAGAAAACTGTCAAAATGGAGTATCAGGAAGATTTTTTCCTGGGTGGAATGAGGTGTCACCTTGTGGGTTTGTGGAGGTGAAACTAGGGCCACTTCTAGGGAGAGACATCATGTACAAACTAGCTCCTTTGTTTCTGATTTTTAGTCTCTCAAGTGCTTTTTTGCAGGCAGGGAAGTCTGCATGCCGACCTTTATGCTCATTGTTATGAACACCTGAAAAGGAAAGGCTGGAAGAAGAGCAGGTTTCAAACATGGATGATTTTTCAGAAGCATTATTCACAGAGGAATATTTTACAAGGGGTGGAGCAAATTGAGGTGAAGGAAACAATTCAGGCAATTTAAAAGAGTTTGAAAATCTATCAAAGACAAGGAGTTTAGGAATAGAGAGTTGTTGGTTCTTATGCTTGATTTTTTAGTCAATACTAAAAGTACTTGTTTAGGAAAAAGATGGGCCATCATAAATTCCACTTTGGATTCCAAGATGTGCCACCTACATAAAGTCTAAAATCGATGATTAAATGTCATTATCAAAGACAAACAAATAAATGCACCAACATCACTTGACCTCACAATATCTACATGTATGCTATTCATTACGGTCAAGTAGTTTCATAAATAAATTATTCATCTATGGAAATGGTTGTACTTCTAAGAAATATTTTATTATATTTGTGAAAAGCCTATTAAATTTAAGAAAATAATCTAATGTTTAAAATAATATTGTTAATATAAATACATGAGGACATACCTAAGAGTATAAGTATCACTATACTAAGGCTATATGCAACAAACACATGGATTTGACAAAAGTTTCAAAGTTCTATGTAGGTTTGGTATCCCAAGCTCCTTATCCAATGAAAACCTTGAATGGTTTGGGCATGGAATGATATCTAAATGAAATTTTCAATGGATTTAGAGAAGCATATGGATATACAAATATTGATAGAAATATTGCTTATACTTGGTTGTGAAGGATAGGTACAAACATGGTGGTGAGTGCAAACACAACACACATAGAGAAATAAAACATAATCAAGTCTATTTTATTAACGAAATAAACCCTTTTATACAAACCATATTTTCGGAGCCTCTAGTTGGGAAATTAGGTTCCAAATGGACCTAGAATCATACATAACAAATCAACTTACAAAAAATTTCATGCCCCCGAGTAATTCAGGGACATGAAGTGCTCAATCCACAATTTTCCCCTTAGCCTACTACAATGCACCAAAAAACCACCACATATCAAGGTTTTTGATGTGGATGTTGGAAAACTTTAGCTCCCTCTTTATGACCGCCAACTGTCGGAAATTAAAGTGGCTGTAAAATTAGTTTCTAACACTCCCACTTAAATTTACTACCACATTATAGATTACTTCCTTACAAACTCCTATATTCTATTTATGAAACTCAAGCAAATCTTTTTCCAAAGACTGAGTAAAAATGTAAGCTATATATTCATGAGAATTACAAAATTCAAGACATATGACATGATAATTTACAAATCCTATGATAAAGTGAAATCTAGTATTTATGTGCTTGCTCTCCTGTGGAAAACATGGTATTTTGATAATGCGATTACTTATCTTTTGTCGTGGCTCATCTTGTTCATGCTGCAAATCCAATAGAACTCATCGCATCCAAACTGATTGACATGGTGTTGATGTTAGTGTTACATATTATTCTCTTGTCGAAGATATCTTTATTATCGGTTGCTTCTTTGATGCATATGCTACAACACCTAAACCAATATTAAACACTTGAACCAAGATTAAACAGATAAATTGATGTGTTTTCCTGTCATCAACACTCACTGCAACATAGTTGTCAATATAACTATTTAATTTGAAATATGATTTTTATGAGTACAAAATTCCATGATCGGTTGTCCCTGCAACATATCGTGGAATTTTGTTTCGACCTTCCAATATGTATTCTTCGATGATTCCATGTCCTTGGAATCCAAACTTACATCATACATTATTTCAGGTTTGACTGTAGTCATGTACATCAAAGTTCCAACCATCCCCTTAAACAAAGTTGGATTAACATTTGATCCTTTATCGATCTTGTTTAACTTGGTTTCTGTTGCAACTAGAGTTGCTTATGGCTTACAGCTCATCATCCTAAATATTTTCAAAATATCATTAGCATACTTACACTAAGAAATAAAAATTTCGTCTTCATATCGCTTGATTGCAATTCCAGGAAAGAATCTCATTTGTCTTAAGTCTGTCATGTCAAAGTATGTCTTCATTATAGTTTTAAATGTATTTACAGACATATTTCTTATAAAAATAAAATAATCCACATACAAATAGACTATTAGAATCTAATCTTGTTGATTTACTTTTATGTATAAATTCAAAAACCATTACTAACAACATCTACATCAATTCTTTTGTACCATAATGTTTGGCATAACAATTTCACACATGGAAATGTATATAAATGTAAAAATAAAACTATAGCATTCGATATATATATCTATATGTATATATATATATATATATGTATATGTATATATATACATATATACATACACATTCATACATATATATACGTACATATATATATATATATATATATATATATATATATATATATATCGAATGTTATAGTTTTATTTGTACATTTATATACATTTCCATGTGTGAAATTATTATGCCAACATTATGGTACAAAAGAATTGATGTAGATGTTGTTAGTAATGGTTTCAACATAAGTTGTAGTAAATTTAAATTATACATAAAATAAATCAACAAGATTAGATTCTAATAGTCTATTTGTATGTGGATTATTTGATTTTTATAAAAAACATGTCTGTAAATACATTTAAAACTATAATGAAGATATACTTTGAGATGACAGACTTAAGACAAATGAGATGCTTTCCTGTAATTGAAATCAAGCGATATGAAGAAGAACTTTTTATTTCTTAGTGTAAGTATGCTAATGATATTTTGAAAATATTTAGGATGATGAGCTGTAAGTCATTAGCAACTCTAGTTGCAACAGAAACCAAGTTAAACAAGATCGATAAAGGATCAAATGTTAATCCAACTTTGTTTAAGGGGGTGGTTGGAACTTTGATGTACATGGCTACAATCAAACCTGAAATAATATATATATATACACACACACATATACATATACGTATACATGTATACACACACACACACACACACACACACACACACACACACACACACACACACACACATATATATATATATATATATATACATCCTTCAAAAAAATTCATGTTTATAAAATTCATCCCTAAAACCAAAAGCACTTACCTGTTGGAAATACTAATTACGCATTGATCTACATATTATCTCAGTCGACTCTGTAGATGTACACTGTTGTTAGACAGTCTGTCAGGTTGAGAAGTTCGTGTCTCTCCATACTTAAGTAGTTGAGTTTAATTTTTGAAGTTAATTTTTTAGGTAGAAATTTATTACAGACTTTAATGTAAGTCGGTAGCTTCCAACATAAGCAAATTTTAGTCTTTGTATATCAAGAAGAAAAAAAAGAAAACCAAAGAGAAGAGCATGAGTACAGAACAGAGAGAAGAGAAGAGTAAGAAGAAAATGAGAAGAAGAAGAACTCTGAGGAGACTTTGAGAAGCTCAAGCTTTTGTGTTTTGGAAAGTGTTGAGAGCCGAAGCTCTATAAAAAGTGAAACATTATTGTAAATTTACAAGTTTGTAATTGCAGTTGTAGCTCTTTGTTATGTCACGATAATATATATAATTCCATAGTTTATGGTTGAATGCATGTCTTATTTATGCCACGCATCTTCTCTAGAATTACTTGAGTAAATGTTGTTTACATTTACTGTCTAGTGAAAGACACAAGGAATCAACAAACATTTCATATTGTAAAAGTTTGAGTTTTTATCTGCAGAGTGGTCGACACAAGTCTTACTTAATATTTGGTTATATGATATTGTGAGTCTATTGCAATATAGTTATGTGGAGGTTTATCCCAATTTACAGGTTGGTGAAAAGTGTTTTGCATATTATAAGTCTTTACACTAAGAACTTGTCTTTTATAAAGTTCAACTAAAGTTGTCCAATCGAAGTGGGAGTTGGTAAGAACAAAAAGTGTGTCGCAGGTAAATCTCGTTCCAGTAAAATCCTGTCGATGTCAAGTGGGTGGTTGTCAAAGTAAAATGGTGTTGGGTCAAAAATACGTAAAACGTTTCTCAACCAAAAGCGAATTTTGTCACATACAAGTCTGTTGCAGACTTTCTCGTCGCAGTAAATCCTCGTCACAGTAAAAGTTTGTCATGGTAAATCTCTGTTGCAAGATGTTTGTCGCAAGTATTTTTTAGTTGAAGTAAAAGGAGGGGTTTCCAAGGTAGTGTGTTGCAACCCCAAAATTAGAAAGAAAATAAAATTTCTTTCTACATGGTAACTCAATTTAACCGTCATCATCAATCCCAAGATCTGGTATCAGAGCGGGTTTAGGAAAGAAACCTTGTTTTAAAAAATATAATTTTCTAAGGAAAAATTAAATGTGGCTTCCACTTTCGGTACAAACATGTCGAATTTACAAACTCCAATTTTCTCAAGAAATAATTATGAGTATTGGTCTCTAACAATGAAGACTTTGTTCAGAGTTCAAGTTGTATGGGAGGTAGTCCAAGATGGCTATACAGAGCGAGAAAATCAGGCGACATATAATAATCTCACACAAGTTCAAAAGGATGCCCTGAGGGAAGAGAGGAAGAAAGACGAAAATGATTTGTTCTACATGCACCAAGCCATGCATGAAAGAATACTCCCAAGAGTAGCAGCAACAAATGCTACTAAGTAGGAATGGGACACATTGGAAATCGCCTATCAAGGCTTGGACAAGGTAAAGACATCTAAGTTGCAAATTATTAGGAGATATTTTGAATATATGTCAATGAAATACACAGAGTGAGTGGAATCATTCTATAATTGAGTTATTGGGATGATAAATCAACTAAAATATCATGGAGAAAATATAGAAGACAAAATGGTCACTGGAAAAGTTCTTATAAGTCTTCCCAAAAAATTTGAATCCTTGGTTGTGACCCTGGAAGAAAACAAAGACATGTCATATTTTACCATTGATGAGTTACAAGCCTCACTCATCAATCATGAAGACATAATAATTAGATAAAATACACCATTAGAAGGTGAATTTGTAGCACAACCATCTATGAGTCATGGAAGAGGCAGGCGTAGATACAATTCTAGAGGCAGAAGGCAAAAGTTTTTCCAAAAGAGGACGCAACAACTGTCCCGTGAATGTCACTAGTAGAGGACACAATTAGAATTTTGGTCATCCAAGAGGTCATAGGTTTGATAAATAAAAAATTCAATGCCATTACTGCAAGAAATTTGGTCATTTTGCATATGATTGTAGGAAGAAGCAATATGACCAAGGAAGGACAAGGAAAAACTAGTCAACCAACATGAGGACTTCGTTGAGCGCAATGTTAATGGCATGTGCATCACCAATTGAATACAATTATGTCCATGAAACCATGTGACATACGATATTTAGATTCAGGTTGTAGTAATCATATGACTAGTAATTTAATTTTTTTCCCATTTTAGATAAATCAGTTCAAAATGATGTCACACTTGGAAATATTATTCAAGTCACTATTTTGGGAAAATCTATTGTTGCTATTCTAACCAAATAGGGGGAGCTAAATATTATGCTTGATGTATATCATATCACAGGTCTAAAACATAATTTTTTCAGCATTGGACAAATGATACAAAAATGTTACATAGTCTACATGGAGGAAAACCATTATGTGAATAAAGACATGCGTCCAAGCAACCAATTGATAGAAAAAGTACCAATGACAAGCAATTGATTTTTTCCTTAGAGGATAATTCCAGACATGAAAGGAAATGAAAATACATGAGTTGCATTCAAGATATAAAGTAAAGAAGCAAACGAGCACTGTGAAAAGAAAGAAAAGGACAACATTGAAATTCAGGTAGTGTTTCAAACAGAAGTTTAGGATGAATCATGGTTGTGGCATTTCATATTTGGACATCTGAATTTTGGTGGGATGAAGCTACTGCACATGAAGAATATGGTGAAAGAATTTCCATTGATCGACAAACCAGAGAGAGTTTGTGAAGGGTGCATGTTTTGCAAGAAACATAGAGAGACTTTTCTAGTCAGAAAGTCATACAGAACACACACATCAATTGAGATTGTGAACTATGATATTTGTGTCTCAATGTAGACATCATCCATGTGTGACTGCAATTATTTTCTTACTTTTATTAATGACTTCACAAGAAAAACATGGGTATATTTTCTAAAACATAAATCTGATGCATTTAGTTGTTTTTAGCAGTTCAAGGAACTCGTGCAGAACTAGAGTAATACAGGATCAAAATATTAAGGATGGACAAAGGCGATGAATACATCTCAAATGAACTCCTAAATTTTTACAAGTCCAATGGCATACACTAGAAATTCACTTTTTGGTATACACCTTACCAAAATGATGTCATAGAGAAAAATAACATAACCATTATGGATGTGGTGTGCATCATGAGGGAAACCAAGCATTTGTCAAATGAATATTGGGTTGAAGGAGACACAACTATTGTATATATTATGAATCGATATCCAACAAAGAGTGTGAAGAACAAAGTTCCTTAAGAAGCATGGATAGGTATGAATCATAGTGTTTCTCATTTAATTTTTTTGTTGTTGTGTCGCATATGATCATGTTCCGGATGAGCTAAGAAAGAAATTAGACAAGAAGGGCCATAAATGTATTTTTTTTGGTTACTCTGAAGACACAAAATCATACAAGTTGTATGATCCCGTCACAAGGAAAGTAATCATCAGTTGCAATGTTCAATTTGTCAAGAATGAATCATGGGATGGAATCGTCGAGAAGAATGTCAAAATTGTGTCAATTGTCGAGCATGATGACATGGCATAGGAAGTGGTTCAAAAACCACATGTAAGTCGAAATGTCTTAGCACCGTCGACTCCAAGGACACCATGACATGGTTCAGAATAATGAATATAGACAAAATTCACATCTCAAGTTATGTTGACAATCACACCAAGAGGACAACAAACTCCATCAAGTAGTTCATCGAGGTCGACATTGACAGATCCAGTGAAGATAAGAAGTATGTGTGAAATATATGAATTTGGTACACCAAATTCATTCTCTCTCTTTGCATTATTTTCTCAAATAGATGATTGTCTAACATTTGAGGAAGTTGTTGTAGAAAAGGTATGGGCCCAATCCCTGGAAGAAGAAATATAATGCATTAAGAAGTATCAAGCATGGGAGTTGGTAGATGTACCAAAATATAAGGATGTAATCAGTGTCAAATGGATTTATAAGACCAATCAATATTATGATAAAATCGTGGAGAATAACAACTTAAGAATGGTTGTAACGGGATTCACGCAGCATCTCGACATAGAATTCAATGAAAACTTTGCACTTGTTGCATGCATGGATACAGTTAGAACAATTTTGTCCATTGTTGCACAAAACACAGGGCATATCTATCAAATGGATGTTAAATCAACATTTTTGAATGGCTATCTGGATGAGTAAGTATATGTGAAACATACACAAGGCTATGAAGTTCTAGGTCAAGAGCACAAAGTGTACAGGATGAAAAAATGTGCTTTATGGTTTGAAGAAAGCTCCTAGATCTCGGTATAGCCGCATTGATTCTTGGGTGAAATCATGAATCTGGGTGTCTATTCTGTGTGAATAATTTTTCTGAATTCATATTCCGTAATATTTCATCTGAACTAATTTATGTTTTCAGCCGAAAACATAGAACTAACTTTCGGCCGAAAAAATAGTTCGGCTAAAAGTTACTTTTAATGGATACCATTAACTTTAAAGTTATAAAGAACTAACTTTCTATATTTTCAACTTTAAAATTAATGGTATCCGTTAAAAGTAACTTTTGACCGAAATAATTGTTCAACCGACCTGTAAATTTTAAGAAATGGAATTCCATTTCATTTTTTACTCTTCTACGAATTTTGGATAGATCGGATCATATCAAATACTTACAATTTATTTTCACAAATAATACCATTAGTTGCATAATTGAATCTACTTTCTATAGATGCTATTTTTTTTGGATTTGGTGTGATCCACTAATTTTATTTATTATATTTCTTAGAAGGTGTGCAGATTGCTTCAAAATTTTATAGAATTCATTGAAATGAAAATTCAATAACTTCTTAAAGACACGATAAAATTTTTGGAAAAATCATGGTGCCCAACATTGATGTGTTGTCTTCAAAATGATACTTTTAGTTTTTTTTTTTAAATTGGAAATTAGGGAAGATGTTGTGTCAAACTAAACATGTCAGTTTTATGCTAGTTTTTCAGATTGGTCCACTTCAAAAAATTCTAATAATTATTACATGCGGCTGTTGGATACAAACTTATAGACAACCTTTAGTACAATCTCTGTAGATCATCATAACATATTTTGTTTTTAATGAACAATAGTTGAATAATGAATAAGCCAATGTCAAAAAACATGACTATTTATCATAATTTCATTAATTAACAAACATACTATCAAACACTTGCAAAAATGACATATCAAATGCCAATAAAAAAATCTAAAAAATAACCGATAGAAAGCCAACACAATTCTCTAAAACTATTGTTTTTACTACAAAGTGAAATTCTAAATACAAATCTAATTTTTCTTTGCTCAAAGTTGACAAACTTGGAAAAACAACACTACTTTTCTCATAACCCCCCCAAAAATAGACATCGATATTCATGATTTCACCCTCCTATCTCACCTAGAATGGATTTCAGAGAAGTAAAAGTGAACCGATGTTGTACACTAAATTCAATGAGTACGGTGACATGTTAATTTTCTTCTTGTATATAGATGATTTAATATTTACCGGTGATTTTGGGATAAAGGATTTCAGAATAGTCATGGAAAGGGAATTTCAAATGACTAATTTGGGGCTTATGAAATTTTTCCTGGGCATTGAATTCCAGTAGTATGAATGTGGTATTTTTATATCATACTCGAAGTATGCAAGTGTAGTTTTGAAAATGTTTAATATGTCCAATTGCAAGACTGGCTCGACACCAGTAACGACATGTTTAAAATTGAGCAAGTATGATAATGGATCAACTGTAGATCCTATGTCGTTTAAAAGGCTAGTTGGTAGCCTTATGTATTTAATTGTGACAAGACCAGACATCATGTATGGTGTATTTTTTATCTCAAGATTCATGGAGTCACCAAAATACTCTCATTGGAAAGAAGGTACAAGAACTATGAGGTATGTAAGTGGCACAAAGGACCTTGGCATTATGTATTCAACCTCAGGAAATTTTAAACTCATTGGATACACTGACAATGAAAATGGAGGAAGCTGCAAATGAATGAAAAAACACATCTGGGTACACATTTCATTTTGGTACAGGTGTTGTGCCATGGGATTCGAAGAAACAACCCATCGTAACTTTGTCTTCAACAGAAGAATAGTATGTCGTAGCTACAGGCGTTGCATGTCAAGTTGTTTGGATGCAGAGAAATTTAAAAGACCTATCACAAAACCAACAAGAACCAACAACCATTTTCTCTGACAATAGTTCAACCATTTCTTTCTTGAAGAACCATGTATTTCACAAGAGAACCAAGCACATCGACACAAGGTATCATTTCATAAGAGAATTGGTGAACAAAAAAGAGATTTATTTAGAATTTTGCAAGTCTGAAGATCATCTTGCATACATCTTTACAAAACCATTGCAAAGGGATACGTTCCATTATCTGCGAAGTTATCTAGGAATGACAAGTTCTTCTCAGTGAATTTTGTTATGAATAGAGCAAGTTTCATCATTGAAATATTTTGTAATTATTTTTTAAAGATCCCCATTTTCTCATAATTAAGGGGGAGTGTTGGAAATATTAATTACTTGCTGATCTACAAATCATCTCAGCCGACTCTGTCAGAGTATGTATATGTACATTGTTGTTAGACAGTCTGTCAGGTTAAGGTTTTCACGTCTCTCCATACTTAAGCAGTCGAATTTAATTTGTCAAGTTAAGTTTTTAGGTAGAAATTTATTACATTCTTTGATGTAAGTCAGTATCTTCCAAGAGAAGAAAATTTTAGTCTTTGTATATGAAGAAGAAGAAAAAAATGAAAGACAAAGAGAAGAGCATTAGTACGGAACAAATAGAAGAACATAGTAATAAGAGAAGGAGAAGAAGAAGAACTCTCAGAAGATTTTGAGAAGCTCAATATTCTATGTTTTGGAAATTGTTGAGAGACGAAGCTCTGTAAAAGGTGAAACATCCTTGAAAATTTCCAAGTTTGTAATTGCAGTTGTAGTTCTTTGTTATGTCATGATAATATATATATAATTCCATAGTTTATGGTTGAATTCATGTCTTATTTACACCGCACATATTCTCCAAAATTAATTGAGTAAATGTTGTTTACATTTACTATCTAGTGAAAGGCACAAGGAATCCACAAATATTTCACCATGTAAAAGTTTTATTTTTTATCCGTAGAGTGGTAGACAAAAGTTTTACTTAATACTTGGTTATATGATATTGTGATTCTGTTTCAATATAGTTGTCTCAAGGTTTATCCCAAGTCATAGGTTGGTGAAAAGTGTTTTTCATATTATAAGTATTTATACAAATATTTTTTTTAATAAAGTTCCATTAAAAGTGGTTAGTCCAAATGGGAGTTTGTCGAAAAAAAAGTGTGTCGCAGGTAAATCCTGTTGTGGTAAAAGTATGTCGCAGTAAATCCCCCTTACAGTAAATATTTGTCGCAAGATTTTGGTCACAAATATTTTTGGTCGAAGTAAAAGGTGGGGTTTCCAAGGTAGTGTGTTGCATCCCCAAAGGTAAAAAGAAAATACAATTTCTTATAGCGTGGTAACTCAAGTTGACTGTCATCATCAATCCCAAGATCTATCAAGAAGTTTGGATTGGAAATATTTATTAAACATATTCAAACTACTTGAACGATTGTCTTATGAAAGGTGTATTAAATGTGTCGAAACGAAATTGGCCAATGCCAATAAAGATGTATACTTTCCTTGGTGGCATCCTCCAAATTCCAATCATGGATTGGAGACGTGAACTCCCTTTTATGATTGTACATCAGTTAAGGAAAACCATTAGCAGGAACATAGTATGTCACAGCTACAGGCACTGCATGTCAAATTGTTTGGATGTAGATAAACTGTCACAGAACCAACAAGAACCAACAACCATTGTTTTGTTGAAGAACCATGTATTTCACAAGAGAACCAAGCACATCGACACAAGGTATCATTTCATAAGAAAATTGGTGAACAACAAAGATATTTGTTTATAATTTTGTAGATCTGAAGATCAGCTTGCAAAAATATTTACAAAACCATTGGAAAAGGGATACGTTCCAGTATCTACAAAGTTATCTAGGAATGACAAGTTCTTCTCAGTGAATTTTTTCATGAATAGTGTGTTAACACCTAAGTTGTACTTAGTGGTTTTTTATCAAGTGAGCTTGGTGAACCGGACAAAGATAACTTGTTCGGACTTCAGAATACCTTTAGTCTTACTTCTAGGAAGTGCTTGTTGTATTATATCACATGTTCATACCCCCATGGGGGAATTGTAATAAATGTTCTAGCATGATAGTGTCTGTAAAAGACTTGGTCTCTTAGACTTTATTTGTCAATCCGATCAGCTCATGGTGTTTTTTCCCTTGGTTATTATTGGTTGTTGAATAAATGACTAATAATTTCTAAGTTTTTCACTCCATACCTCCAAAGTTGGGGTGGTCGCCTTTGGCATTTAGGCCTTTTGAGGTTATCAGAGTCTATGTGTCAATGTATAAACATGTTAGGCTTCATGGTCAAGTCATATGAACATGTCTAAGTCCCCCTAGGTTTTTTCATTTTTTAAAATTTTTAATTTTTTTAGTGTTTGTATTAAAATTTAATTTTTTCAAAACTTAGGCTATTTTTTAATAGTTTAATTGGAAAAAATGGTTTTGTAATAAAAGTGGGCCGAATAATCAGTTTCAGTCATGTAGGTGCTCATTTTCAAGCTAAGAGCACCATGTAAACCCATAGACCCACTTTTTTCAGGTTTTGAGTGATTTTTCATCACTCAGGTCAGAAAACCCCAAAAAATCAATTATTGATGATTTTAATTAATAAATTGATGAATAATGGAGCAAATCCAAAATCCTAGATCATCGGATTCTCAGCCGATTTGATTGAAATCAGTCAAATCTGAATCAGATTGACTGGATCTGACAAATCCTTGATTGAAGCAGGTGATCTAGACAGATCTAAAGTTGATCTTCAGCATCCTTTATGGGGAATTGCACCCTCTCTCTCTCCTCCACATGTGTGGGCTCTCCTAGAAGCTCTCTAGATTGATGTGTCAATATGTGGGTTGATGTGTCAGCTCAATCAACCCCCAGATTGACAAGTAGGCTCAGTTCAGCTTTAGATCAGCATTGATTGACTCTACCTGAGCTGCAGTGGTCTATCTCCTTGGGATTTGTGCCCCCCCACTAGGCTAGATCTCCTGTTTTTTGTATAAATAAAGCTCAGGCTGCCTCTTCCAAGCTAGTTAGAATGAGGATTGAGGTGTCGTTGCTCTTGTACTATGTTATTGTTTATCATTATGGAATAAAGAAGCTTTCGAGGCAAGATCTATGGTGTAATGCTCTTCATGTGTGGATGGTGATTGTGAAATGCTTATGAGGTATAATCTGTGTTATTTATCATTGCTTTTGCTGGTTAATTGTTGGCCTTGAAGGAGAAACCTCCCTCCTGTTAGGGTAAGAGTTTATTCTAGTTTGATTTATTCTCTTACTACTTCTTGTTTCAGATCTATTGGAGTTGTATGTATTTTAAGTTTAATTGCATGCTTTCCAATTATCTCTTCCAGCAACACCTATGTTTTAACCATCTGTTTGTGCAAGGATTTCTAAGTTGTAGGTGATCTTGCTTGTAGAAGAGTTTGAGCTGGTTTACATCTTCCTCATCTTCAATATCTTCTAAATGACATAGTCCCTTGGTGTTCCACCAAAGTAGACTCCAAATCCCAACATTCCCAGGCTTCCAACACTCTTTCTCTCTCTTTCTCCTTCAAAAAATCAATTTTTTTACCTGGTTACTGTGTTTGAAAGATTTTTTATCATTTGGATCTGTTATATCAAAGTAAAATTTACATAGATCTGCTATTTCAAAGCTCATATTCTAGATCTCAATTCTGAAAAGTATCATTAAGCATTCTAGATCTAGCATAAGGAAATCGTCCATTTTGCATGGCAAGTTAAGGAAAATCAGTAGGTTGCACGCTCTAGATTTCCTTTTATGTTTTAAAAAGATTAAATCCAGCAATCAGTGCATATTTCATTGGCTTCACAAATAGAAATCCAAGATCCCAAGGACAGCTTGCTTTCCTTAGTTCCTTTTTCACCTGTTCAGCTAGTTTTAACTTAGTCTTTTTTGAGTTAAGGTAGGCTGACCCAAAGGTACTCTTAAAGTGATTTTGGGAATATTTTATTATAACATGCTTTCTAGTTTTGAGTAGGTGTAACAGAAAAGAAAATAATTTGCTGTTCAAAAGTGGCCTCGGGAGCGTTCAAGTCCCCCCAGAGGTCTCCCCTTTCACTGAAATCTCAAAATTTTGGAAATTTGTAAGATCTTGGTTTCATCCCGTATAAGGACCAAGATTTTATGATATTTCAATTTTCTGATATTGTAACCAATAATAATAAAAGAAATTTTTTTTTGAGTAGGCTCTTTCAAGCCCACTCCCCATCCCCCCCAGGGGGATCTGCGTCCGTTTCACTTTTTTGCTTTTCTCCCTTTTTTTTAGCTCTAGTTTAGTACTGACATGCAAGATTGTATACTTTGATATAATTTTGCACTATTCCATACTTTAATTTCAAAATTAATCATACTACTTACCCCATGACTTCCCGATTGACCCACAAGGGGAAAGAGATGCGTGGTAGGACTAATTAGAAAACCGGCATTGTGTATCTTTGATTCCTTTTTCATCAATTGTTTCGTTAGCCATAATAAAATTAACCCCTCCTTGATTCCCTGATTGAGATCCACTTGGATTGAAAGAGGTTCCTAGAGGGTTTTCTTTTTAACAAGAACACCTATCTTAAAATCTACTAAAAATAACAAAGACTCCAGTGTGTATGCTCTGTACTTGGCTGCGGTTCATGCAATCAGTCAAGCTACATCAAAATCACTTGAGTGACTAGATTAATTAGTATTCATCTCCCGAATTGTCAAACCATCAGGCGAAAATCCAACGCCTCGATCAAACCATTAAAGTGGTAAAATACCCAAAGGAAGCGGGAACTCCTGAAAAGTGACCTCGGGGTGTTGATCTCTGTTGGAGCCAGAATGTTAGCACCTAAGTTGTACTTAGTGGATTTTTATCAAGTGAGCCTGGTGAATCGGACAAAGATAACTTGTTCGAACTTCAGAAGACCTTAAGTCTTACTTCTGGGAAGTGCTTGTTGTATTATATCACACGTTCATACCCCCATGGGGGAATTGTAATAAATGTTATAGCATGATAGTGTCTATAAAAGACTCGGTCTCTAAGACTTTATTTGTTAATCCAATCAGCCCAAGGTATTTTTTCCCTTGGTTATTATTGGTTGTTGAATAAACGACTAATAATTTCTGAGTTTTTCACTCCATACCTCCAAAGTTGGGGTGGCCGGCTTGGCATTTAGGCCTTTTGATGTTATTAGAGTCTATGTGTCAATGTACAAACATGCTAGGCATCATGGTCGAGTCATATGAACATGTCTAAGTCCCCCTAGGTTTTTTCATTTTTTTAAATTTTTTATTTTTTCAGTGTTTTTATTAAAATTTATTTTTTCCAAAACTTAGGCTATTTTTTAATAGTTTAATTGGAAAATTTGGTTTTGTAATAAAAGTGGGCCAAATAATCAGTTTCAGTCATGTAGGTGCTCATTTTCAAGCTAAGAGCACCATGTAAAACCATGGACCCACTTTTTTCAGGTTTTGAGTGATTTTTCATCACTCAGGTTAGAAAACCCCAAAAAATCAATTATTGACGATTTTAATTAATAAATTAATGAATAATGGAGCAAATACAAAATCCTAGATCAGTGGATTCTTAGCTGATTTGATTGAAATCAGTCAGATCTAAACCAAATTGACTGGATCTGACAAATCCTTGACTAAAGGAGGTGATCTAGACAGATCCAGAGTTGATCTTCAGCATCCTTTATGGGGAATTGCGCCCTCTCTCTCTCCTCCACGCGTGTGGGCTCTCCTGGAAGCTCTATGGATTGATGTGTTAGTCTGTGGGTTGATGTGTCAGCTCAATCAGGCCCCTGATTGACAAGTAGGCTCAGTTTGGCTTCAAATCAGCATTGATTGACTCTCCCTTAGCTGTAGTGGTCTATCTCCTTGGGATTTGTGCCCCCCCTGGGTTGGATCTCCTCTTTTTTGTATAAATAAAGCTCATGATGCCTCTTGCAAGATAGTTAGAATGGGGATTGAGGTGTTGTTGCTCTTGTACTATGTTATTATTTATTATTCTAGAATAAAGAAGATTTGGAGGCAAGATCTATGGTGTAATGCTCTTCATGTGTGGATGGTGATTGTCAAATGCTTATGAGGTATAATCTATGTTATTTACATTGCTTTTGCTGGTTAATTGTTGGCCTTGAAGGAGAGAGATCCCTTCTGTTAGGGTAAGAGTTTATTCTAGTTTGGTTTATGCTCTTACTGCTGCTTGTTTCAGATCTATTGGAGTTGTATGTATTTTAAGTTTAATTGCATGCTTTCCAATTATCTCTTCCAGCAACACCTATGTTTTAACCATCTGTTTGTGCAAGGATTTCTAAGTTGCAGGTGATCTCGATTGTAGAAGAGGTTGAGCTGGTTTACATATGCCTCATATTCAAGATCTTCTAAATGACATAGTCCCTTGGTGTTCCACCAAAGTAGACTCCAAATCCCAACATTCCCAGGCTTCCAACACTCTTTCTCTCTCTTTCTCCTTCAAAAACTCAATTTTTTTTATCTGGTTACTGTGTTTGAAAGCTTTGTTATCATTTGGATCTATTATATCAAAGTAAAATTTACATAGATCTGCTATTTCAAATCTCATAGTCTATATGTCAATTCTGAAAAGTATCATTAAGCATTCTAGACCTAACATAAGGAAATTGTCCATTTTGCATGGCAAGTTAAGGAAAATCAGTAGGTTGCATGCTCTAGATTTCCTTTTATGTTTTAAAAATATTAAATCCAGCATTCAGTGCATATTTCATTGGCTACACAAACAGAAAGCCAATATCCCAAGGAAAGCTTGCTTTCCTTGGTTTCTTTCTCACATGTTCTGCCAGTTTTAACTTAGTCTTTTTTGAGTTAAGGTAGGATGACCCAAAGGTACTCTTAAAGTGATTTTGGGCATATTTTATTATAACATGCTTGCTGGTTTTTATCAGGTTTAACAGAAAATAAAATAAGCAGCTGTTCAAAAGTGGCCTCGGGAACGTTCAAATCCCCCAAGGGGTCTCCCCTTTCATTGAAATCTCAAAATTTTGGAAAGTTGTAAGATATTGGTTTCATCTCATATAAGGACCAAGAGGTTTCTGATATTTCAGTTTGTTGATATTGTAACCAATAAATATAAAAGAATTTTTTTTTTGAGTAGGCTCTTTCGAGCCTGCTCCCCATCCCCCCAAGGGGGATCTGCATCCGTTTCACTTTTGTGTTTTTTTTCATTTTTTTTTCTCTACTCTAGTTTAGTACTAACATGCAGGATTTTGTACTTTTATATAATTTTGCACTATTCCATACTTTAATTTCAAAAGTAATCATACTACTTACCCCACGACTTCCCGATTGACCCGTAAGGGGAAAGAGATGTGTGGTAGGACTAATTAGAAAACCAGAATTGTGTATATTTGATTCCTTTTTCATCAATTGTTTCGTTAGACATAATAAAATTAACCCCTCATTGATTCCCCGATTGAGATCCACTTGGATCGAAAGAGGTTCCTGGAGGGTTTTCTTTTTAACAAGAACACCTATCTTAAAATCTACTAAAAATAACGAAGAATCCAGTGCGTATGCTATGTACTTGGATATGGTTCATCTGATCAGTCAAGCTACATCAAAAGCACTTGAGTGACTAGATTAATTAGTCTTCATCTCCCAAATTTACAAACCATCAGGCAAAAATCCAACGCCTCAAACAAAATGTAAGCGGTGGAAAAATACCCAAAGGAGTGGGAACAACTGGAAAGTGACCTCGAGGCACCAATCTCTGTCACACCCTAATGGGTGTGTTATGAACAATAGTCTCCGAGACTCCATTCCAGCCCACATACACCTTGCGAGTAGCCGTGAAATTTCACTTTTGGACATACTCCAAGTACCCCTCGGGTATATCTGGAGTCCCCTTTTCGCCTGATATAATTCATTCACATTCCACATTAATTTAAAATCTACCAAGAGACATTTGCAAAACATTATTTCAAGTGCACGCAAGAACATTATTTTCTCTGTTAACTCCATTTAAGGAACTGGTGATTTATTTCTTTCAATTATATATATATTGAGTGTCATTTATGTGCTTATATGCTTTAAATCTTGCATCTTGTTATATTTTTTTTCCACTAGTTAATTTCAAAGCTCCTAAACAACTTAATCAATATAACACCATCACACTAAGTAATTAGCCTTAGTAACTTAATAGGTTCTACCCCCCTTGGCTTCGTTAGGAGTTGAACCTAAACGGAAAAGTCAAGAACAAGGTGACAGCCTTGACTCGAGACTCTCCCCCAGGGACACACCGAGTGGCTTGAATATTTCTACCACGTAACCCAGGTGTGTGAAAGGCGGCAACATAGTGCAAGTTTCAGCTCTGAAATATTTTGTAATTTTTTTTAAAGATCCCCATCTGCTCATAATTAAGGGGGACTGCTGGAAATATTAATTACTCATTAATCTACAAATCATCTCATCCAACTCTGCCAGAGTATGTAGATGTACAGTGTTGTTAGACACTCTGTTAGTTTGAGGATTTCATGTCTCTCCATACTTAAGAAGTCGAATTTAATTTGTGAAGTTAACTTTTTAGTTAGAAATTTATTACAGCCTTCAATGTAAGTAGGTATCTACCAAGAGAATAAAATTTTAGACTTTGTATATGAAGAAGAAAAAAAATGAAAAATAGAGAGAAGAGTGTGAGTGCGAAACAAAGAGAAGAACATAGTAATAAGAAAAGGAAAAGAAGAAGAACTATCATAAGAGTTTGAGAGGCTCAATATTCGGTGTTTTGGAAAGTGTTGAGAGACGAAGCTCTATAAAAGGTGAAACATCCTTGCAAATTTCCAAGTTTGTAATTGCAGTTGTAGTTCTTTGTTATGTCACAATAATATATATAATTCCCTAGTTTATGGTTGAATGCATGTCTTATTTAGGTGGCACATATTCTCCAAAATTAATTGAGTAAATGTTGTTTACTTTTACCATCTAGTGAAATACACAAAGAATCCACAAAGTTTTACTCAATACTTGGTTATATTATATTGTGAGTCTTTTGCAATATAGTTTTCTTGAGGTTTATCTCAACTTACAGGTTGGTGAAAAGTGTTTTTCATATTATAAGTATTTAGACTAAGTTTTTTTATTATAAAGTTCTATTAAAAGTGGTTCAGTCGAAATGGGAGTTGATCAAAACAAAAGTGTGTAGTAGGTAAATCCTGTAGCGGTAAAAGTGTGTAGTAGTAAATCCCCGTCATAGTAACTATTTGTCACAACATTTTACAGTGTGGTAACTCAAGCTAACTGTCAATGTCAATCCCAAGATCCATCAAGAAGTTTGGATAGGAAATAGCCATTAAACAAATTGAAACTAACTCAATGATTGTCCTATCAAAGGTGCATTAAATGTGTCAAAATGATATTTTCCCATGCCAACGAATATGGATACTTTCCTTGGTGGTGTCCTCCAAATTCCAATCACAACTTGGAGACGTGACCTCCCTTTTATGATTGCACATTAGTTAAGGGAAACCATCAATTGTAGGCGGCACAACCCATGATCCAAGAGTTGAGAGATCGTCGACAAAGGAAATATAACTACATTTTCTATTATGAGAAGGCATGCATAAATCAAGGGGTATCTCCCTCAAATAAGGTCTTTCCCTTTTACGTAACTATTTCTAAAAACAAAAAATTCCCAAGCAAGATAGCTAGGTTCATGCCTATATTTTTCATTTATACATTCTTTCCGTCACTGGTAAGCATATAAATTAATGGAGATATGGTTTCTCATTAGATCCTTATGAAAAGGCTTGAATTAGGATGGGAAACCCCTGGAATATTTGGTTTATAAACTGTTGGATATACCCTTGAGAGGTTGTTGTTCTCATAATTAAAAAAATTATAAGCAAATCAACGTTATGATTTTGGGATTAATGGAGATAGGGTTTCTCATTAGCTCCTTGTGACAAGGCTTGAAGGGCGGGAAACCCCTAGTATATTTGGTTTATAGACTGTTGGATATATCCTTGAGAAGTTGTTCTTCCCATAATTTAAAAAAATTATAAACAAATCAATGTTATGATTTTGGCATGGACTCTAATGAGAAAGCTCTTTCTGCATTGAGTAGAACCAACACTTTTCAAGGTGAATATATGAGACTCATTTTTCTTGTAATTTTTTTTTTGATTTAGAGTATAGATATATACTCATTTCCATGCATTAATCTCTGCATTCGAATTGATTTGTGCTATTGTGTAGGTCACTTGGATGGATTATTGATGAGGATTCTCAATGCCAAGAAGGGAATGAAGTGGTAGAGAGTCTCTCTCTCTCTTCCCTTCTTTTTCTTTTTAGCACATCGAATATGAGTTATCTCATATTGCAATCCTCCTCTTGCATCAATGCGTTAAACTTTGAGTAATATTTTTTTTATTGACTTAACACAAATAATAGGGACCTGTTGGGATTGATTGCATTTGTGGGTTGAGATGGGATCATCCACAACATATTACTGTACCAATGATTTGAGGTAGGTTTGATTTCTGGTCTAAGAACGATCGCCAATCCTCATGGTGAGCAGGGATTCTCTCCATAATTGTATTTTTACCATGCATCTTGATTATTATCATTAAAACTTGCTTGATGAAGCTAATAGTTTGATGCACTCGATGTAGAGATGGTCATGGGTCGAATGGTGTCAACTTCCTCAATGTGAAATCATTCCTCCTTCACAAGCATACACTTGGATTTGATATTATTTTATTTTCTATATCAGAAATTATGGTTTGTCTATGTAGGATTTTACTTATCCCAAGGAACTAGTCAAGGTCCAAGATCCACTTTCAATATTGATTGGCTTTCATGTAATTGGATGCACTAGCCTAACTTAGCCATCCAATTCCTATTATGTGTTTTTGTTTTATGAGGAGGTTATAAGAATACCCAATGACTAAAAAATCTTTCTTCCGTATTAAACTTAGTCATTTATGCATTTATCTTTGTAAGGATTGTTAAGAAAATTTACTAAGGCTCTTCTATACTCCATATTTCTTTTGATTGAATTATTGGCTACATTATCCTTATCCAGGCACGACCAGTGATTTCCATCATCATTTAAATTTTTAAGCGAGAGAAACATTTATCTTTTCTTGGATTTCTTGGTAGAGGGGAGGGCCACTACTTGAACTTGCTACATAATTGTGAATATTGTCTTTCTCATGCTTCTATTTAACTTAATTAGGAATATAGTGAATACGATAAAGCTATAAAATCACACCAATCATAAGTCTTTTTGGTTTCTTTCTCATATTCATTTATCATTACAATTGTATATAGAGGTAGAGGGAGTCTATCCCAGTGTACAATGTATAGTATGATTTACAATATAACCATTCACTACTATATTTTTTAACCTTTAGGGAGCGTTGTATTCCACCCTCAAACGTACTTTTGGGGGTGGTTTTGGCACTAGAGGAAGTTTTGACAAAAAAAACCCAAAAGACACTAGCACATGTGGACATTTTTCCTACGGACTTTCTTTGCTAAAGCAATGCTTTTGCATTGCTTTAGCAACGAAAATGGTCCCTTTGTTTCATGGGAAAACTTTCGTTGCTAAAGCCACATTTTTCTGACTTCGTTGCTCTAGCGACGAATTGTAAATATCACTCTTCTGACGAATAAACAGATTATATTTTTGACGGACTTGCATCGATATAGAGAAGAAAATTTAGCGGCGAACCTTCACTATTGTAGCGATGAAGTTGTCGTCATAATAGCGACGAACAAAATTATTTTTTACAAAAAAAA
>LPNX010272298.1:20295-75931 GCA_001517045.1 Pseudotsuga menziesii | reverse complement strand
TTATGAGTACTTTACTTGAAAATGACAATAATATTATTTTATGAAAAAATGAATTGTGAGTACTTTACTTGAAAATAACAATAATATTATTTTATGAGAATGTGTGAAATGACTTTTATTGTGAGTACTTCACTTTATGACTTAAAAATACTTGTACCACTACCTTGGTTAAGTATGGGTTTTCATCCACCATAGAAAATGTGACAAATAATCATTGTTAACTCATGCAATGCCACCTCAACCATGGGGGATGATGTCATCTACTAGAATGTAATTGGTTGATTTTTATAGTACTTTTTGGTCCTTTTGAGGCCCATTTTTGACCTCAAATTCTCTCTAATGCATGTTGCGACGGACTTCCGTTGCTTTAGCGACGAATCTTCACTATTGTAGCAACGAAGTTTCCATCGCAATAGTGATGAACGACATTATTTATGACAAAAAAAAATACATGTTGCAACGGACCACTGTTGATTTAGCGACGATCTGGTGTGGGTGTAGCGACGAGCGACGAACCATGTGTCTCTATAGTGACGACATACAAGTTTTTTACAAAAAAAAACTTTTATGACGGGGGGTGCGTTGCTATAGCAACGAATCTTCTTGGATATAGCGATGAGCAGGGCGTCGTTATAGCAACGGAAGGTAATTTAAAAAAAAACAATGAACTTAATATACTAGCGACGAAAATGTCCATCGCTAATATAGCCAGTTCGTTGATGTGGAATGGTTTGTGTGTTAATAATTTCCACATGTACTAGTACATATTTGAAATCACAACCTCTACCTTTTTATTTCTTGCAAAAATAGCCGACATTATGAGAATTAACTCACAGGGCTTCCATGTAGGAAAAACAAATAGGAGAATCGGGAAACCCTTTCGTGTCTAAGAAATCAGAACATAGAAGACAAATTGCAAAGGTGGTGGCAATGGCAAAGTTTCCAAATTTGAAAATACAGCTCCAATTTGGCTTCAAGTCATGAATTTGATTGAATAAACTCACAGGGATTCCGTGTAGGAAAAACAAACAGGAGAATCGGGAAACCCTTTCGTGTCTAAGAAATCAGAACATAGAAGATAAATTGCAAAGGTGGTGGAAATGGAGAAGTTTCCAAAATTGAAAATACACCTCCAATTTGGATTCAAGTCATGAATTTTCTTCTAAATCTGGTTCTTAAAGACCTCAAACCATAAATTTTTATGTAATTCAGTAAATAAATAATGAATCTTATGGTTTGTGTGCAAAAATATTGATCTTCCATGGCTTCAGCATTAAATGACTTTGACTTGGGTTATTGAATCTCCAAAGCTTCAAAACCACTTCAGTACTCTAATTTTATTCCACCAGGTCACTTGATAGCCTCTATTCTTGTATTTTCATGGTACTTCATTTAGTTTCAGTTTCAACTCTCTTAAAAATTATTCACATACGTATAGGCAATCCATATTCCTAGTTTCCCCATTAAATATTTTAGGTCCCTGTAAATTACATACTTCTTGGTTCCATGTGTTAGTCCTCCTTTCCATCACTCTCGAATTTCTCTCTCAAACCAGTATGTTGCATCCACATTTTTTTGATCTTAAAAGAAGCACCTTGATTTAGCATTTTCTGAGAGAACTAAATTTATAGGCTAGTGATAAGATTTTGAATCCTTAAGAACAAAGGACTTGATTTTAGTGCTATCTCTAAACAAGGTCTCACTTGTGACAAATCAATTGGTCTCTCCCTAATAGCAACAATTCCATGTCTTATATTATATTGTCTAAACCACCCTTCCTTAGGCTTGATTTCAACCAAGTCCCACCTATTCTAGAAACCCTTTAACATGGTATTGGCTCATTCCAATCTTGTCTTTCCATGCTATTACTGGAAAAACTAGCAGGGTTAGTGTCTGATGAACAAATTAATGGAAAGTGTTATCTAATGTCACCTCAATCACACTTCTGACTTCTCTGGAGTCTTGTAACCTCCAAGGGGATATCCCTTCGATGCTCTGCAAGACACTTATGAAAAAAAAAACTATGCCTTCTAGATTCCCTAGTTAGTGACCAGTTCCTTTAACTTTGTAATTCTAGGAATGAAGATGACATACTACTGAGAGAATGCTTGTAGATGCAAGTGTAAATGTATCCAATGAAAATAGTGGAAAATATTATTCAATATCACTTTAGCACTCAAGAGAGATCATTCATCATAAATAAGCATTAACCACTCACATTCAAATATACAACATGTAATGACAGAGTTATAGCAACATTATATAATTAACCAATGACTTTCCAATGATGAATAAGAAGAATGATGCAACTATATGGAATTTTTTGTAGCAACAGTATCTAAGAGGAGTAGGTTAAGTACAAATGTGTATAATAAATGCATTTCAATGCAGACAATATAGATTCTATACTTAGCCACAATTTATGATAACCAAATGTAATTAGCTTTCAGACTTTATATGACAATCCTAATAGCAATATCACAATCACTTAATGCCTTAGTCATGCAGTAAGGAAAGAGTGTAACCAATAGGATTTAGGCCTTTAATAATAAATCACACCACTTCTATTTCCTTTTTCAATAATTATGCAATAATGTGACCTTTCAATGACTATATATATTGGAACTTTCAGACTATATGGAAGCTAGTAAAAGTGTGCTTCAGACCCTTTATGACAGCCCTTAAACAACAAGCAATTTTGTATTTAAAAGTGGACTTTGTTTGTGTTGTAAGTGTAGGTGTTATGGAATGAAGGAGAGGACTGTCCAAATGTTGACAGTCTACAATATTTTGTAGACCTTTATAATAGTGGGAAGAGGTTTGTCTAGGGCTATTTCCACCCTACACAAAATATAGTGATAGTGGAAAGGCACAAAACCATGGAAAAAGTTGTATCATGATCAGATGCTAACTCATGCCCTCCAAAAAAATATTTTTCACTCCTTCCAAACCGTGTAGGTTGTTGCTACTTTATCTTAGCCTTATTCTTCTTGGGACAATGAGATGCATAGTGGCCCATCATGTGGCACTTGAAACACTTCACATTAATTAAGTCTTTATGCCCCTAGTTCAAAGAACTCAAATATTGATTCTTTTTGTTTTGACCCCTCCTGAATCCTCCATTTTCACCTCCTCTCCTCACCTTCCTATTGAGGGATAGATTCTATATCTCATTCACTCTAGGTGAAACTATATTTCATCTTGTTTCCTCTTAGGAAAAGTCGTTTGAAATATTCTCAAATTTGGGCAACTTCTCATGAGAAAAGACATATTGTACAAAGGATTCACACGGTGTAGAGTGTTATTTTTTCAACATTAAGCTAGCATTATTAGGATCTTTAACTGAGATCATAACAAGCACAACAATCGAACACAAGAGACAATGAACACAGTGTTTTTCCTCGGGGAAACCATAAATGGAGAAAACCCCGCAACTTCCTCAGATTTAGAATCAGCACCAAAATAGAAAAGCCCAAAATAGTAAGTGATATCCCAACAGCAGTAACCTTCTTCTTATCTAGCCCCAGTGTCTTCTCCTTCCTCAACTATGTGCTACACTTGAGTGTGTATGTGATGTGTGCTAAATAGAGAAGTCACCTCTCTATTTATACTGCTTCCCAGCATGACTAAAACCCTACTAGGGCTGACTTCACTAAGTGATTCTAATAACCCTAGTGCCCCGGAACTGCAGGGACTTTAACCCTTAGACAATAGGAGGGTTACCCACAATGACTTGACATGACTTGTTTACATTATAGATCCTCTCGATCAAAACATCAAGGCATGACATCATGACTCAATTACATAATAGACACATCCCAGAATAAACATTGGGTTACAAGACATAAGATACATATATGAACACATTCTGAAGTTACAAATACATCAACACTCCCTCTTAACTAGGAAGGTATTATTTCGACACAATTTTTAGCACTGGTCTTCTTCTATGTATCGACTGGATCATCTCGTCATCTTCATCTTCTTCGTCTTCTTCATCTTCTTCGTCTTCGAGTATTCTTTGTCTTCAAGTCATCTTCTTCTTCAAGTCTTCTTAGTCTTTAAGTCTTCTTCTACTTCAAGTCTTCTTCATCACGGGATCTACATCATCACGACTACTGGATCATCACTGTTGGATCGTCATCTCATCTGGATCATCACTCAATCTGGATCGTCATCAAGTATGGATCATTACTTGATCTAGATCAACATCAAGTCTGGATCATCATCACATGCTATCTCAGAATGGTGCTATCTCGATTCTTCTCATCACAGGAAGTTCTACAGAGTCAATCCTGTAGGCCTTCCCTTCATGTAGGTCTTCATCAGTGCTTATATCTGACACTTAAGTTAGAATGGCCCACCCAGCTCTTACATCTGACCTCATCTTATCAGAAAGGCATGCCCAACACTCATGTCTGACCTCATCTTGTCAGAAAGGCATGCCCAACACTCATGTCTGACCTCATCTTGTCAGAAAGGACCAGTACTCACATATGACCATGTGTAAACACATCGTGCTAGAATGGCTTAGCACTTATATCCGATGATGTGCAAGTAGATCCCATCAAAAAGGATCTGCACGTACACCCGACCCCATGTTGTCAAAAAGGAACAACACTCACATCTAACCATGTGTAAACACATCGTGCCAGAATGGCTCACCACTTATATCCGACCTCATCCTGTCAGAAAGGCTCTGCACTTACATTAGACCATGTGTAAACACATCGCATCGAAAGGGCATGCACTCACATATGATCATGAAGGAACTAATCCTATCATTGTATCATAATGGCCCCCAGTCCCAGACTGAGCTACCTAGTAACTGACAAGGTGCCTCCATTATCCTAGAGAATGGTAGTTGCCCTTACATCTGACCTACTTGTCGAAATGGCCAACACTCACATATGACATAGGAGTAAATTAATCCTTTAACCATGACAGAATGGTTCAACCCTTACATTTGTTCAAGTGGGAGCAAATCCCTCTCTCACATCAAAATGGCTTCTCAGTCCTAGACTGAGTTTTCCTGGTAACTGACCAAGCACCTCCATTCCTAGAATGGCAACAACCCTTATATTTGATCACTTAGGAACCAATCCTACAGTCGCATCAAAATGGCGCAGCACCCATATCTAACATGTAAGGAATCAAATCCTCTTACCATGACAGAATGGCTCAGCACTTACATCTTACCATGGAAGGAACTTAATCCTCTCACATGTCAGAATGGCTCACAGACTCATCACTTCCCTTTGGAGGGAACCTTGATCTGGAGAACACCAAGCTTCTCCCTGAAGTACTCAAAATTCACCGTAGCTAATGGCTTTGTCAACACATCAGCTATCTAATCATCCTTCGCAACATAATGTAGCTTCACTACTCCCCTATGCACCATATCCCTCATATAGAGATACTTGATATCGATATGCTTTGACTTGTCATGGAACACTGGATTCTCTAACAACTTCATGCAACTCTGGTTGTCACAATGTATACAAGTAGCATCCAACTAGAGATCAAATAAATCAGACAGTAGCTTCCTCATCCATACTACCTCACAACTAGCTGAACAAGCTGCAACATACTCTGCTTTAGCTGTACTCAATGCCACACAGGATTGCTCCATGCTAAACTAAGAGATCACACCTGATCCCATACTGAAGCAACACCTTGAAGTGCTCTTCCTATCAATGGCACTGCCTTCCCAATCTGAATCAACATAACCCTCCAGGTTAATCTTTTGATTCGCCTCGTACTTGAGCCCATAATCAATTGTACCCCTCAGGTACCTCAGAATATGCTTTACAGCAATCAAGTGAACATTTCTTGGATCTGTCGAGAACTGGCTCAAGGTGCTCACAGCAAAGAAAATGTCTGGTCTCATGTTCGTTAGGTACATCAAGGACCCAATCATCTAACGATACATTGTAGCATCAACTGAATCTGATGAAGCATCACTCAATAGCTTTAGGTTCGGTGCCATAGGTGTGGCCATGGCTTTGCAATCCATCATCCCAAACCTCTTCAAGATCTCTACTGCATACTTCCCTTGTCCAAGGGAGATTCCATCTGCACTCTGCCATACCTCCATGCCTAGGAAATAATGCATCATACCCAAGTCCTTCATTTCAAACTCGGCTGCAATTTTTCTCTTTGTATCAGCAATCAACCCATCCATACCTATCACAAATAGATCATCTACATATAGTAGGAGCATCACTGGGTTTCCATCTTCAACCTTGTAGTACAGGTTGGAATCTGCTTTACTCTTGGTAAAGCCCAAACTAGATAGAAAGCTGTCAATTTTCTGTACCAATTCCTGGGTTCCTGTTTCAAACCGTACAGGGCTTTCTTCAATCTGCACACATGAGACTCTCTGTCATCTGTCTCAAAATCGAGTGGTTTTTCTACATACACTTCCTCTTCCACTACACCATTCAAGAAGGCAGTCGTGACATCCATCTGGTGTATCTTCCATTTCATCACTACAACTAGAGCTAGTAGTGATCTGATGGAAGTATATTTGGCTACAGGTGCAAAGGTTTCTTCATAATATATTCCTTCTTTTTGAGAGAAACCCGAAGCCACAAATATTGCTTTATATTTTTCAATGCTACCGTCTACAACATGCTTGATCTTGTAGATCCATTTGGAAGTCCTAAATGACTTCCCTTCTAGTCTTGGGACAAAATCCCAAACATCATTCTTCATGATCGATTGGTACTCTTCGATCATAGCATCCTTCCATTCTTTCCATTATGCTACTTCTTCATAACTGGAAGGTTCTTTATCAATGAAATCACATAGTAAAGCTACATAGCCCAAGCAGGATCTAGTCCTCTTTCTTTCTCTGTGATTTTGTTCTGGAGCCCCATATCTTTCCACACCTTGGATAATTTCACGTACCCAAGCAAGTTTCCTCTTATGAGGATTCTTCTCTAGAGGTGGATCTACAGGTCTTTGTGGTTCTTCAAATTATCGATCTTCTACTTGAGTATCTTCGTTCATGGTTGTATCATGAATTCTAGGTGCTTCTGCTTCTTTAGGTTCTTCAGCAGGTCTCTTTCTGGATTTGTTGTAAGCTGTGTCTTCATCAAATTTCACATCCATGCTGATGTTAATATTCTTGTATCCTGGGAAATATATTCTGTAAGCCTTCGAGCTTTCAGAGTATCCCACAAATATACCCTTCTTTCCTGAAGGATATAATTTTGTTCTCTTCTCTTTTGGAATGTGTATGTAAATAGGACAACCAAATATTCTGAGATGGCTGACTTTTGGTTTCTTGATAGAGAAGACTTCAGGGGTCTTGTTCTCGAGTACTCTATGTGGAGTATGGTTCTGTACATACACCATTGTTCTGGAAGCTTCCGCCCAAAGATGCATAGGAAGATCTTGATCATGAAGCATAGATCTTGCAGCTTCCATGATAGTTTTGTTCTTTCGTTCTGCAATCCCATTATGTTTTGGATTATAAGGAGTGGACAACTCCCTCTTAATCCCTAATTCTTTACATAGCTCTTTGAATTCATTCGAAGTGAATTCTCCGCCATTATCTGATCGAAAGGTCTCGATCAAGGCTTTGAATTCCTTGATCTTACTGAATACTTTGTCTTTGTTCTTCATGAAATAAACCCATGTCTTCCTAGAAAAGTCATCAATAAAAGAAACATAATATGCATACCCGCTTAGTGAGCTTGATGACATAGGACCGCATACATCGGAGTGGATGATTTCCAAGATTCCTTTTGCTTTGCTTTCGCTACTTGGAAATGTCTTCTTTGTGTTCTTTCCTTTCTCACATCCTTTGCAGACCCCATCATGTTTTGCTTGTATTTCTGGAAGACCTTCAATAGCTTTGCTTGCAAGAGGTAGTACTTTGTAATGCACATATGCAAGCCTTCTATGCCAAAGTTCATTTGGCTCTACTGTGTCATGGACCAAGGCTTGTTCTGGGTGGCCCTTCAATTTGTACAAACCTCCTTCTTGTTCACCAATCACTATTGCATCATCAATAGTCTTTCCTTTTGGCCACATGATGACTTGACCATATATGAATGCAACCCTCATTCCTTTTGCATCTAATGCTGATATGGAGAGAAGGTTCTTCTTGAGTCCTGGCACAAACAATACTTCCTTCATTGTTATAGACTTTCCAGACTCTAGCTTATAGGAAGATTCCCCACTACCTTTTATTGGATATTTAATGTCCTAAGTCTCGTGTACAGACCTGAACACTTTAATTCTATAATTTTTTTTTAAATATTTCTGAAATTTAAGGGGTCCACACAGAGCCTTCTCAGATTGGCAAAAACAAGGGTTTCTTATGGAAGATTTTGTAGAGGACAAGAGTGATCAGTGGGAAGAAACAAAGAGATGTTAGACATTGAATTTCCTCTCCCCTAACACATTTATGTCTGGTGTTTTTTGGGTTTCAGAATCCGCGCTGCGGAAACCTACTACAATGCTTCTGGGCAGCCAAACTGTGCAACTAAGGAGAGTAGTTCTTCATGTTTCAACCAGAGGCTTTGGGAAACTTGCATATGTTTGTTACAGCCTTAATTTAATATATAAAATTTATTTATATAGTTTACTGAGGTTCAGGAAGGTTAGAGATGTTTTGGGTGAATTTGGGGATTTCTGGCAATTTTGGTCAAGAGAAACCTTGCGCAGAGGAGCATGAAAAAGGGTGGTACAAACCAAAACAAAAATGGTTCTGGAGATTTATATGGTAATTTGGGTCTGTTACTAACCTATAGGAACTGACAGAGCTCAGTTTGCGTTTACAGATCCTATTTTGCATCAATTTCAGTAAAACTAGTTATTAAAAACTAGTAATCTAGCTAGGGTCTTAAAAGAACTATTAAATCATCTTAAATAAAAATTTTTGAAACCTGAGATTTATAAAAGATATAAATATGAGATCTTTGAACATGAATACTTATTTTAATCCCTTTCCCATCATGAAATATTCATTACAACACTCATATTCACTCAATTCCCCCATACACTGATAAAAATAGGATCTTTTATGAAACGAAGATAATATTCTTTAGGGTTTGAGATATCTAGACCTGATAAATGTAATTTTTAGAATATACTGATACTACAGAACAGAAATAACATTATTTACTGACCATTACAAAGAGGCTTCCAAAATTAAGGGGCAGGAGGCCTGAATCTTGACTAGCAAGGGGCTATGAGCATAAGTGAAGCATGGGCTTCACTAGAACTTGACCTGAAATTGATGGAGGATGCAATATAATTCTGTAATAAGCATCAATGGATGACTTTAGTGCTCCATAGACCTGCAATATATAGAAAGGGAGATGGAAGAGAAGGGAGGAGGGGTTTGGGGATCATCACCTAATGGTCTAAGGCACAACACTCAGAGATTATGCTCACATAGCATAACCACACTATCAAATCATCCAAACTGAGTCAATGGGGTCGAATTTACCTTTAATAGAGTGTTGAGTGACCTTCTTAACAAGTGAGGATCCAAGGTGACCTATGAGAGCAAGTCAACCCTCAACAAACCCTAACCCTAGCCACATAGGCACCTCCTTTGGGGAATTTAGCAAGTAAGACGATGTGGATTTGTTTCCAAGTTCAAATCATCCTTTGTAATTAGAAACTGCACCCTCTCTTGGTCAAAAGTTGCTTATTTTGAGTTATGACACCTTTTTTGCTTTTCCAGACTCATAGGGAAACTGTTCTTTCCTTTGAAAACTTTCCTGCTTTTCTCTTATTGCTTTTCTGAGCTCCATAAGAGGCAATTGCACCCTCCTTTGGAAAAACTTTCCTGCCTTATCCTTGACTACTTTTAGGTACTTTCATCTTTGTTTCCTATGACAGCTTTTGTCATAGTGTTTCCTCTTTCCTTCCTTAGCTAGTAGACTTTCCCAATGCGCCCCACCTGACTAGGCAGCTTATTTACACCTCATTAATTAGCAATAATAATTAAAATGGAAAATAAAACTTAGATACATGCCTTAATTAATTATTACAAAACTTCCCTAGGGAGCATGATTAATGTCGAATTGAGCCCCTTCTAGGAGTCCAGTATGGTCAACACTTTAATGGCCACTTTGAGGGGACATGACAGTCCTCCCCTCCCGAATCTGCTTATCCTCAAGTAGAAGTAAAGCTGGATGTTGTAAGATCTACTCACCCTCCCAAGTGGCATCTTCACTGGGCAAGCCTTTCCATTGTATCATATATTCTTTTACTGTTATGTTCCTTAATTTCTTTTCTCTGCTCATTAGCACTTTCTCCGGCACCAAGACCAAGTGGCCTTCATCATCCAATGGTGGAAGTTCTTCAGAAACCACTACTTGTTGACCCACTACCTTTTCCAGACAAGAAACATGAAACACATTATGGATTCTGCTGCTTGCTGGCAAATCCAACTCATAAGCTACTTCTCCAACTCTTCTGTTAATTTTGTAGGGACCATAAAATATGGGTTGAAGTTTTGCTGCCCTGTTCTTCTTCAAGGAAGATTGTCTATAAGGTTGTAGCATTAAATACACTAAATCTCTCACGTGAAACACTCTATCTATTCTATACTTATCTGCAAAAATATTTTGCTGATTCTGTGCCATCTACATATTGTCTTTCAGTGCCCTTAGAATGTCTTGGTTGTCCTGCAACCAATCTTTAGCTTTTTGTCCCTTACAGTATCCAAATATTAAGTCTACAAAATTTGGAGCTTCATACCCATATAAATCCATAAAGCGAGTCATTCTGATAGAAAGATGAAATGTGGTGTTGTAGCAGAACTCACCCAATTGGAGCCAAGTTTCCCAATCTCCTTGCTGACTCGTAACATAGTTACGAAAGTATTCCTCCAGCCATTGGTTCAAACTCTCTATTTTCCCATCTGTATGGGGGTGATAGCTTGTACTCATGTTCATATTTGTCTCAACTAGACCAAACAATGTCTTCCAAAAGGCACTAGTAAACTTACTATCTCTGTCACTGATTATGACCTTGGGCAGCCCATGCAATATGAAGATATCCTTAAAGAATAGTGCAGCAACCTCACTAGCTGAAATGGTGGATACTATTGCAAAAAAATGTGCATACTTTGTCAACCTGTCAACCACTACAAAAATATTGTCTTTCCCCTGTGACTTTGGAAGCCCCGTGATAAAGTCCATTGATACACTTTCCCATTTTTGATCTGGAATTGAGAGAGGCTGGAGGAGTCTAGCAGGGTGTGAGTGTTCAACTTTGTTCTGCTGACATGCAGAACATTCCTTCACATACATGAGTACATCATCTTTAAGGCCTTTCCAAGTAAATATCTCCCTTACTTTATGGTAAGTATTCAGAAAACCAGGGTGACTAGCCATTGGTGCATCATGTGCAGCTCCTAAGATTTTCCTCTTTAGTGCAGATCCTGGCACTAAGAAAATCCTGTTTTTGTATTAAATGAGGCTCTCATGGACTTTGTACTCTTCATTCTGGTTCACTCCATCCAACACATCACATGCAAACTGATCTTTAGAGTATTCTGTAGCTAGTTAGATATTCTAATTCTTACATATTTGCAGCAAAGAGAATGTGGCCCAATGGGAGAGTGCATCAGCCACAACATTCATTTTTCCCTTTTTATACTCAATGTAAAAATCAAAAGATTGAACTTTACTCACCCATTTTTGCTGCCTGTCATTGAGTTATTTTTGGGTAAGGAAGTGTCTAAGACTGTTGTGATCAGTCTTCAAAATGAACTTACCTCCTACTAGGTATTGCCTGAATTCGGCCAAGGCATGCATGATGGCCAGCATCTCCTTATCATATATAGAGTACAGCCTTTCATGTGGCTGTAATTTTATGCTCTCAAAAGCAATGGGATGCCTATCTTGCATTAGGACAGCCCCCGTTCCTACCCCAGAGGCATCACACTCCAGCACAAAAGGTTTAGAAAAATCTGGTAAGGCAAGTACTGGACAACTGCTCATTACTTCTTTCATTTTCTGAAAAGATTTTTTAGCCTCCTCACTCCAACTAAATGCACCCTTCTTATTTAAATCTGTGAAGGGTACAGTGTACTGGGAGTATCCTTTGACAAATCTGCAGTAGTAGTTACACAGGACAATGAAACCTCTCAACTCAGTGAGGTTCCTTGGGATGGCCCATTCCAATATGGCCTTTATTTTTTCTGGATCTACCTTAACCCCTTCTTGGCAGATCACATGGCCCAGATACAATAGTTCTGTCATACAAAATTCACACTTAGACATTTTGGCAAAAAATGACAGATCTGTAAGCATAGTAAGTACCTCCTCCAAGTGCTGTAAATGCTCCTCCCATGTCATACTGTAGATCAGAATATCATCAAAAAACACAAGGACATACTTACGTAGTTGTTTGTTGAATACCTTATTCATGCATGACTGAAAAGTTGCTGGTGCATTAGTCAAGCCAAATGGCATGACCAGAAATTCAAAGTGGCCAAAATGACAGTGGAAGGTTGTCTTTTGTATGTCTTCCTCCCTCATTCTGATTTGATGGTACCCTGACCGTAGATTTATTTTGGAGAAAAACGTGGCCCCATGCAGCTCATCCATCAGCTCATCCACTTCTTCATCTACTGCTTCTAATTGTTCCTTGATCTGAGAAACCCTTGTGAAGTAAGACTGGATGCTCTCTGCATTTTGGATCTTCACATTCTTCAGTTGATACCTTAGAGTCATTTTCCGGTTTATGTTCTTCCCTTCAAACAATTTGGTTAGGGCATCAAACATAGCTTTAGGTGTCTTGAGAGAAGATACACGTGGGATAAGGTGATCCTTAATAGAATCAGTAATGATCCTCTTTTCCATAACCAACTTCTTCTTATGTAAGGCCTTATCCTCATCTCCCTCTGGAACTGGAACCTCCTCATTGATGTAGGAGTCCAATTCATTCTCTTCCAGGACCAGGGAGATCCTTTACTTCCAAGCTCGGAAGTTATCATCTCCCTCAAGATTTTCATCAACCTTGGTATGATGAGACATATTAACTGAGAACCTCAAATGGAAATACAAAAGATTTAGATCTTACCAGGTCAAGATGTTGGATCTGGATTTGGAGCTGAAATCCTACAGTACTGGTTTAGGAGCAAATTAGGGTTTTGCTTTTATGGAGTTTTGTCCAACCAAATGTTTTGAAATTGATCCCTAACTTCGATTTTGGGGAGGAGATCAATCGAGGTTTGGGCTCACTAAAAAAATCCTCTTCTATGAAAAGCCCTAATTTTCGGTAGCAGTGTCGGGTCCAAAACTGAAAAACCCCAGAATTGGATTCTGCTTCGACAGAAAGATGCGTGCTAAGGAGGAGAGTTATTCCACCTTACTTTTGCTGAAAATATGTGGAGGAAGATCCACAAACTAGGAATCCCTAGTTCCCGTAGCTACACAGTGTCTTCTTCTCAGGTTAGCTCTGATACCATGTTAGTTTTTCAACATTAAGCTAGCATTATTAGGATCTTTAACTGAGAGAATAATAAGAATAGCAATCAAACACAAGAGACAATGAACACAGTGTTTTTCCTCAGGGAAACCATAAATGGAGAAAACCCCACAACTTCCTCAGAGATAGAATCAGCACCAAAATAGAAAATCCCAAAACAGTAAGTGATCTCCCGACAGCAGTAACCTTCTTCTTATATAGCCCCAATTTCTCTCCTTCCTCAACTATGCGCTACACTTGAGTGTGTATGTAATGTGTGCTAAATAGAGAAGTCACCTCTCTATTTATACCACTTCCTGGCATGACTAAAACCCTACTTATAGGTCCGACTTCACTAAGTGAGTCTAATAACCCTAGTGCCTCGGAACTACGGGGACTTTAACCCTTAGACAATAGGAGGGTTACCCACAATGACTTGACATGACTTGTTTACATTATAGATCCTCCCGATCAGAATATCAGGGCATGACATCATGACTCAATTACATAATAGACACGTCCCGGAATAAACATCGGGTTACAAGACATAAGATACATAGATGAATACATTCTGAAGTTACAAATACATCAACATAGAGGACCTGTTTAGTGCTATGGGTACCAATTTTTAGCCTCAAGTCCCTAAACCATGAAGAAACTTATGGACCCATAGGTAAAGTTGGAATTCTTTCTCTTCCAATTTCTGAGTACATTGCTCAACAACATAAAGAAAAGGGTATGTGTTTCCATTCAATATTTATATATCCATAGATATTTTGATTTTTTTTCTATATATATTCAAACAGTCAAACTCTAGCATAGGAAGGTAAATTTGAGGGAGATTTTAAGATATTTGACCGGTTGTAAAACTAGTGAATACAGTCAAGAGGTAGGCCATAGTTTAATAATAGTTTCGTGCATAATTTTTCAGTACCTTACCTAACTCATCATTAACAATTAGCATGTTTCTAATGGTATTTGATATACAATTATAAAATCTCCATCCAAGGAATATTGGTACATATTTTGTGACATCTTGGTTGAACATGATATCTCTATATTTCTCCCAATAGAATGCTAGTTTTTGTGTAAGTAACACAAGTCGCCAGTTTTGTTTCCCATATTCAAATGGATATAAATGAGCTTTTATAGGACCAAGCTACTAATTTTTGGCCCCAAGGTTATACGATTTCTAGTAGTATTAATGGTTTGAGGAATATATGCCATTTGGAGAATATTTATCAAGCATAGAATGCACCTCCAGAACATAGCGTGGTGGCTCAAGGTATTTTTCTTGGAGAGCATGACCATGCAATATTTGCATCTAAGATGCAAAAATGTCATCTAGAATTCCTATAGTGATATGAGAGCCCTTGTACCAGGATCAATTTTCATTTTGGTTTTCCAAGAAATCAAGAACATCCTGTCCTAATCGATTCTAGTATCCATGAAAAATAGCCACAAAAAGATGGCTGGAAAAAACAACATGCATATGCCAAATTGTATCAATGAGCTGTGTATTCAATGATTGCATTATTTCACAAATATCAGACTCTCCCTTAGAAATAGCTCCCTATTTAATCTATAAATATTGGTCCATATTTGTATATGTATAGGTCGGCCTCCCTCAAGTTATTTAGCATGACTCGATAAAAACGGAATGTGACGGATATCATGTGGGTCCACTTGGATCCTTAATTTGGTGTATTTTTCACACAAAAATTCCTTTCAATTTCTTGATACTAGGCTCTTTTAATGTATTGAATTTTTATAGTGTTGCTTATATTTTCATAGGGACCTAAGACCTTAAATATGTCCTTTATCCTTGGAAGCACATGTGGTTGGCCATGCAACAAGATTTAAAATCATACTTTGTCTTTCATATGGCCTCCAAAAATAAATCCAAAAGAACTTGATAATATTTCTAGGACTAATTTCAAAATCTAAAGATTAGAGCAAACATAGGTGGGATGTTGCAATAAAGCAGAATTTTACTTGGTTACTGGCCCAGATAAGTTCAATCTTTTTGAAGGAATATGGTCCAGTCAATGGTTGCTGGTCTTATGCATGGAGAGACTCCAATGTACTTGAAGGTTCCTCTATCCTCTGTCCTATGCACCTGGATATATTGTGCAATGAGATTACCCTGCATGAGGGCTAGGTGAGCATTGCAGTAAGAACTTGTTTAAATTAACCTTTGCTCTAGAAATGTCACAAAGAATTTAAAGGGCATAATTTAGGAGGCACTACTTTCTTATTATTTACCACTAGAAAAGATATGCTTCTTTGGAGTCAAAAGGTGTACTGAAATCATTATCAAAATCGAATGAATTCTTGCTTTCTGATTTTCAATGCTCTGTCCCATTGTTTGGTTATTACAGAAACTTTTACTGCCTTTGAGTATTTGTAGCCGCGTTCAGGATTTTGATGTTTGTTAGTGTATCTCTATGATGTTTTGAATAATCTCTTAACATCTGAGGAGTTTGAGAGATTTAATATTTTAAAGCAATGTTTCAATATAATAGTTTTAATTTTCCATGGTTTATCTTATATTCAAAACTTAATGATTTCCAGATTTCTAACATGAGAGGAAATGTGTTATTTTTGTGACATTTATCATGTAAGGGAAACACCGAGTAGAAAACTTGAGAAAATCACCTCTAGTAGAGGTCTTGAACTTCTTATTTACATTAACCTTCCATTCCCAATACACATCTCATGTTTATCTTGGATGTTCTTAAAGCTATGGTTTTACCACATGTACATGTTATTGTTGGAATACATAATCTCCCTGTGTATGCCAATAGTGGAACACACAAGCATGTTGGCAGGAACTGGTATGTGTGTGCCCCTGTTGGCTTACACAGGGAGCCTATGCATGCCAACAAGCACACAATCATGTTTGTGCCCTGTTCGCATACACAGGGAGCCTGGGCATGCAAAAAGCACACATTTCTGTGCCCTGTTGGCATACACAGGGAGCCTGGGCATGCCAACAAGAACGCATTTGTGTTTTTTCAATTTGGAAGTCAAACATTTGTGTGCCCTATTAGCTATTAGCTATATCGCTCCAACCACAATCACTTGACATGGTAGATAATAAGAGCATTTAGAAATCCCAAATCAAACGTAGGAAACCATTTCCTCCAATTTCATCACAGTATTTCAAAGTTTGCAAACAGGTGAAGGGGAATATTGCCATATACCTCATGCACACCTTTTCCCACATAAGCTACACAAGCATGGACTGTGCATCAGCCATGCTAGGAAGGTAGCTTATGCCTTAGACCTTCTTACATATACTAAGCTACACAATTTCTAATGACTCTTCTTGAAGAAAAAACTGGGCAAAAACACATTTGGAGTGAAAGTTACTCATATACAAGGCAACATTCTGAGTGTATACAACAGTAACTTTCTCCTAAATAATAGTAAATTTCTCCTAAATACAGTGAGTTAAAATGCTTATAGGCTTAATCTTACACAGTGCCTTGATATTAATTTAGAGAACACAAAAGCATGATGTTATATACTATAAATGCAATCACCTCAACCATTAAAAAGCAAGTACTTTGCATTGACAATTTAATACATTATCTAGTCAATGGGGTCACAGTACAGTGGTGAAGACAAATGCATGTTAAGCAACCTAGTAGGGTTCAATTTACAAATGAGTTAGGGTCATTTTCAATCTGGGATGATTTTGACAGATTAGTACCCTCGTTTCATGGAAACTTAACTGAACATAAGTGATTGAATTTAATATTTAGTGGTTCCCCCCTAAGGGTTTCTTCATGCATACAATATGACAACTTATGATGCCAAAATTCCAGAATCTAGACAACACAAGAATCAAAGATCACCAAGTTGACCAAGAGAAATTTCACCTCCACATGCCTTTTTAAGACAATGGGAGGGAAGGTATCCCAATTATCAACAACTTCGTCAAATTTAGAGAGGGGGGGGTGGGGAAGAGATATTTTTGAGCTACCATTGGAAAATGATGGATAACAATGGTTCAAATAAAACTCATGAAGTTTGCAGTAGCCCACCAGTTATCATGAAGAATCAATCTATGCATAGTTTAAGTTCTATCAGTTTGAGATGACCTCTACACAACACAAACATCACTGATTACCATGCTAGATAAAGGCCAAGTTCACCTCTTCCAGCCAATTCAAGTCAATGTAGAAAGAAAACCGAGTTCTGAGAAACCTTGAAAAGTTTCAACCTATCAAAAATAAAAAAGTAAAATAATAGATTTATACAAAATAAAAATACGTACATACCTTTATGAGCTGCAATTTCACAAATTGCCAATAAATGGCCTGGAAAATCTATTGGATTTTGAAAAATACCTAGATCTAATTTGTGATGATCTATTCTAATCCATTCAATCTTCCCCATCTTACTCAACAAAGGTTGAGAGAAAGTACCACACAGAACCAAGAAATATATTTGTTACGTGTAGCTTCCACAATGGTACAATCAAGCCTACTACTTTGAAAGTAATTGTGTTTTCTTTGATGGCTTGAACAAAATTAGCTAAGGCCACCGTTAAATTCTATCAAAGAGTATGTTACTAATAAATTGGGTATTTTCATCCAACTTATTTCAATCTACAACATCCTAATCTAAGTTATCTATGCACATCATAAGCTGAATATAATGTTATCTAGTATGAAACAGAGAATTCTTTTCCTGCATTTAGAACTTTTCCAGGGATAGTCCCATTGTTACTTCCATATGGAAGTGAAAAATGAGCATCAAAATTCAGTATTCTTGCAACTTCTTACTTGTGCCAAGTTGGATATCTTTTTGTGACAAAGATAGATGATGGGGATTCATCAGGAGCATCTTCATCCAACTGCATTGAAGAATTCAGATCAGGCACATGATAATTATGAATTATTTATAGATGATTGTTTGGAGGCCTCCTAGTGGACTTGCTATTTATGGACTCATGCTTAGGATAAGAGGCCCATTCATATTTTGGGGAGGCTCGTTCAAACTTAGGAGATGCCCGTTCAAACTTGAGACCTCCAGGAATGGACAAGTAGCCCGATCCCACTTCTGACGAACAGGTAGTATGGAAGGCTTCTGAACCGAACATCTGCAAAAGAAAGTACAAGCAAAGTTCAGACTTATCCCCAATGCACCCAAAGGAAACATTGTGAATTTCAGTTGTGATAATGTGTTCCTCGTAGATTTCTAAAGGTACTTTAAAGAGAGATGTATAGAAGAGAAATCTCAATGAGAAAAACCATGACTTCTTGGCACTTGTCATAATGCTATACCAAATTATTAATGAAACTAAAAAACATAAAATTATTGATCAATGATAACATGCAATCTCCCTTGATGCAAAGGTTCACAAAAAAGGAGCACAAGGCTTGTAAAGAGTAGACAAATAATGACAATAAAAATTTTCAATTTACTACAAAAAAAATTAGAAAATGGTCGCCATGATCATGGAAAGGAAGAAATCACAAGGCCAAAAAGGTAAAAGCAGACCTCCCCAACATAAAAAATTTCAATCTGAATATAAACATCCCAGAAAATTTCTCAACCAAGTTCTGTACGAAAGAAATGGTCAGGAAAAACTTTTTGATACTTGGCAAAATGGCCAACAAAGTTTAGCCATAATGACACATCATGTTTATAGATAAAGTTCACATTTAACATTGTGTCAAATGACTTAATAACATCTTACTAATATGCTCATTATCAGCCAATAATATTCTGAACATACTGTCAAGGAAAATGAAAGAATATTACTAAAGTTTCCCTAACAGAAAGTAAATACACTTCACCACATGGAAGACAATTTAGAAAAAGTGGAAATAAATGTATTTTAAATATTATGGACCTGTATGTTTTAAATCATATCCTCTAATGATATTTTTTCATTAACATAGATTTTGTTTGGATTGACAACTGTACAAAAAGAAACACCATTCTTACAACTGGTTCCCTTGCTAATAAATTCCTTGCGCATGCGACATAATCTAACATATGTTACTGTATTGCTAAGGAGAATGTCCAAAAACTAGTACCTTGTTAAGGAAAATATATTACTCGATTTGAAAATATTCCGTCATAGTAGTCACTATGCCCAAAATTCATGAACACGTGCTGTAAATTTGGGATCACATTAACTCCAACATTCCATTATGAGCACTTAAGATACATGAAAAGCAGAATGGAATATATTCCACACCTTAACATGCTTGATAAACCAATTGCATGATGCATTGCAAGTTTGCAACATAATCATAAAAAACCAGTCACTTTCATATTATGGCCACACCCCTATTTACAATTGCCCCTTGTTATGTCATTCAAAATTGATATTATGGTCATTTCAACAGAGTTGTATATGTACACGTGAGATGTTTTCACTCTTAAGAAGCAAAATACTTTTGACAGCTCCAACATAAATATTGCTCACAGATTCAAAAACACATTGGCTTAAAAAAACTACCAGAAATAGCACCCTACATGCTTCATGGTTACCAAACCATCAAACTTCAAAATCTATCTTTAACTTAATTTAATATTTATCATTCACAAAAAAATGGCAACACATGAAGTATTTAAATTCACAGCAAACAATGGCAACACATGAAGTATTTATATTCAAATCAAACAATGGCATGAATACATGGAGCAACCCAAATCCAAACAACAATTAGGAATCTAATCAAGCTCATCTCCTAAAGCATGGTTTTTCTTTTATTCTCAAATTGACAATATTAGTTTTTCTTTTATTTTCAAATTAATAAGGGCAATATACAACTTTTGTTCAGTGAGTACTATTAAAGTTGCCTTGGATTTCATTTATTTCCTTCACTGTTTCAGATGAAGGTAGTTTTTTCCACTTCCTTAGCATTACCCTAGGCCCAAAGGTATCAATATACTTGTAGTGTAAAGAACTCAAAATATTTCAAGTTTTCTATACACCAACAAGCAAAAAAAATTACGACAACATGTAAAACTATTTTTAGCCTCCTATATTACTTGTTGACTCATTCTTCTATATATATATATATATATATATTAAGCATTTGCATCGGAAATCCTTACAAGATCTGCATCTTGATTACCATTCTCAATTCAGTAATGCTCCTACAATCTAGAAAATTTTGACCTCTTAAAAGTTAAAGATCACAAAGGTTTGTCAAGTCTGATGCACCTTTGTGATCTTTAAGACGTCCTTAATGCTAAGGTATTTTTCAAATTTTAATTAGATAACTGACATAAATCTGAACAACAATATGTAATAGTACTGACAAAGATGGTATAAAACAAAGGCATATGAATACAGAAAGTTGAAATGCAACTGTTAGTGGAAACTTAGTCAGTGGAGAGTACATAATGCCAGACAAGAGGACTAATAACTTACTTTGCGAGCATCTTGTTCCATCATCTTCTTTGGCATTCTCTGGTGATCCTAGACAACAATATTACCCTGGTAGTGGGGCTTTGTTCAAGAAATCATACATCAAGTAAAATATCAATGGCAAGCAAACAGTTTTATAACAACAATTCGAAAATTCCAAGCAGATTATTAATTAGAATAATTTCATAATATAAAGTTTAAAACTTTAAACTCACACTGCATTTTAGTCTTGTATTAGGTTCAGCCATAGAGATTAATGGGGTGAAAAGGGAGTCAGAAAAAAGAATCACTTGTTGAGTTGTCGAATGCACCAGGGGGAATTCAACACTCAGTGGCAGGCCATGTTCTCGATATTCATCACCTAGTAGCTCCCTAACAACAGCAATAGCCTCATGTTCATCATTCTCTTTTGAGTATGGATCCATATACGAGCTTATGTTCTTCCTCTTTCCTTTGAAATCATAATGCTTGCCATTTTGAAATGGGTGTCTCCTTGCCTCAATTTCATAGGGATTCCCACTCTGTAATGATGATCTCTCTTGTGAGGATGAACTACTTCCTACAAAGGTGTATTCCTTTGAACAAGCCGTGATACCTAAGTTTTGATGCAAGGACAAGTGCAGGAAAATCAATTGCATTCACAAACCATTGAGTTTCAACCTCTTTACACTTCAGATTGTGTTGATTATCATTTTTTTTCCAAAGCCGCTAGAATCTAGTTTGACTCCATTAACAACAGATCCATCATAGGACACTAGCTTGACCTTGGGTTTAAACACCAATATCTAATAGGGTTTGATTTCTCGTGTAGGGTTTCAAAGGACCCCCATGCAACAACCAGGTTTTGAAATTCTAGGATGAAGAAGAAAATATCGGCACATATTGGGCAATCGAAAAAGATGTCGATAGACATTGCAATCTGTGCAATGGAAATGAAACCCTATGAAAATATATAAACATTCACACAAACCGTTGGATGAAAATTGGGTATTAAAAAAGGGCACAATAAGTATATAATTTGATGTTGCAAATGCAAATAACAACAACAACATACATCACATACATCAAATAAGGGAAAACAAATGGGGATGAAAATAGACTGGCGTACCTTAGCGAGCCATGCTGGAAATCCCTTGACCTTGGCAAGCCATGCCAGAAATCCCTTGAGGGGATGGTCCTCCTCTAGATTTTTTCATCTGTTAATGGCCTATGAGGCGCTGCCCCCTATCCAAAAATTAAATGTGGCATAGTTGTCTGTAATTCCTGGCTATTTCAACTCATTTTACCATTTTTTCCACTACTGCATTACACGAGAGCTTCCTCCGGGAAAGAAAACCCATGTGGAAATATGGGCAATAGGATTCCACTGTGCAATATTAACATTTCAATATTACAATCTATATATAGGAAGAGGGCCTCTGTGCAAAATGTAACAGTTAAAACTACATGAGCTCAGACAATAATTTTACATTTAAAAAAATGTGATCATAAGGTAAGGGGTGTGGTGTTCGAACCTCGTGAACTCTCATGGAGTTAAGTTGTTTGTCCTCAACATGATCAATGAGAGAATCCAGAGCTTTGTTCTACTACATCATGTCTTTGGAATCTACCGTGCGTGCAGCAACCTCATTGGACTCTTCCACTTCCATTTTCACTTACTCGATTCAACTGAAAGTCTGCTCGTTTTGCCTCCGTATTCGAGTATTTGTTCGTTCCCTCTTCCTGTGAGTATCGTTCCTATTATGGGCCTCTCTTATCTGAAAACAAGAAAGAGAGTAAATTTTTTATGTGGGATAAATTTATCAAAAAGGGATAATGGTTTGTAAATTACCAATAACGGTTTAACAAAATAAGGGTAGGGTTAGCAAGAGAATGGCCAATTTTGTATATAAGAAATAAGAAGTATGTGCCGATGTCAAAGTTTAATGATATATTGAATATATTTGGTAAGGTTTTGGATGTTTTATAAATTAAAAATTTCTATTATTACCAATAGAGAAATTCACAATCACCATATATATGATTTTTAAGTATTAAAGTTTAAATTTAAATATTCAATTGTAATTATTAATCTTATTTTAATTATAAAATTAATAAATTTTGTTTGATCAAGATATTATTGCACCTAGAGTAGCTAAGCACTTTACAATTTAGTATGGGGGAGATGTTCTAATGTAATGTTTTCAAAAATAAATAAAAATGTAATTAAAAGAATTAATGTAGGCTCATAACTTGTTAAAAATGATCAAAAATTAAAAACAAAATCACCTAGGCTCAGTCTTAAACTGAGATCTATTAAAAAAATTCATGGTTAATGTAAAACCAACACATTATAAACTTCAAAATTGAATTGATATTGAATCACAACATTCTAAACTTCAAAGTCGAACTGATATTGAATCACATACGCCTAGCCCTAGGACTGCCAAATGTTATGGATTTCTTCTTTCAGGTTTTTTATTATTAAGGTCCTACATTATAAAGCAACTCGAAGCTAACCCAATAATTTCCAAATTGTAGCTACAACAAAGATTTGTTAGAAGTTATTTTGTACTTGTTTGAATACTTTGGCTATCAAAATACCAGAAAACAAAATCAACAGCTAGAAGATTAAACATTGGAAAGGTCATCGAAAAGGACACGTGCCCTGGATACTTGTCGTGACCTGGACATGTAACCATCCAAAAGTTGTAGCATTATGCATTTTACTTCACTTTGGTTGAAGGGCTCTTTTGGAGATCATGTTTCATGTACTCCATAATGATAAAATCTTTATATACTATTTGCCACCTACATGACTACTTCCTCTATTCCCACACACCATAGAAGGATGAAAAAGTGAGCATAACAAGTTAATCTCCTTTAAGCTAGCGATTTTTATTATCCTTGGATTAAAAGGCCACGCTATAGGTCATCTCAGCTATCTTGTCCATTTTTTCATACTTGTCAATGCTTCTGCACTTGGATGATAATATATTAAGGCATGGACGATTCAGGAACCGCTATAGCTGTTGTGGGGAAATATAATTTTAAACAAAAAATAGAATAAACTCCTATGTGTGATGACACGAGGAGAATCAATCAATCAATCTTGAATTTACATAATAATTTTCTATGAAAAATCGAATTTATTGGACTATATACTATCGATATTCAATACGAAGATTGACTTGGGATATTAAACACTTGAAACAAAAAATTTCTTCACTTGTCAACCTTATTTGGCCATTCAATGATCTTCAATACACAAGATTATAAGAGGACCCATGCGAATGGTCGACAGGAAAATGGTGTTGCTTGTAGAAATTATGTTGTGCATAAATTTTAATGTCTCGCATAGTTCAAGTTTCAATTTCAAAGGTATAGTCTCTACACGTCCAGATCACGTCTCAGTTTCAAAGGTATAGTTCCTCCACGTCCAGGACTTTCAAGGTTCTCTAAAGCTACCTAATACTTGGAAAACTCATATAACTATGCCCCTTGGATTTTTGAACTTTTTTGCTTTGTAAGATTCCATTGGAATTAAAAGGATCGAGACAAAAACATTGACTTATTCACCAAATGTCTTCAAATCTAAAAACTTTATGTACAAAAGCTTTTTGGAGGATACTTATTTTCACTTATGTGGTGATTTAGAAGTTTGATGTAACTTACTTTCACTTATTTTCCTAGACTTTCTTTCATCACATAAACTTATATTATCTACACACAACTTTTTCTCATTTTTAAAACATATTGAAGTTCTGTTTGGTGTTTCATTTCCCCCTCTTTGAGGGTATTGAATAATATTTTACAGAAGCAATATTTTCGTGGCTCATTGGAAAATGGAGGAATGGACTGAAGATGGAATTCGGTGGCCACAAGTTTCGACCATAGGTCTAGGCTCATTGGTAAAATGGAGGAATGCGCTGACTCCAAATCTCCCTAGCTCTCCTTCAGCTTGCTCGTTGGAGGTCCTGTGGATGGACAAAATATTATCTTTTGTTATTTTGTTGGATGGACGAAAGAGGGTAATAAAAGAGTTGGTAAGTTATGTTTTTTAACATTTTTAATTTAAAAGAATATTATTAAAATCACTATAATTATTATAAAATTAAGATACATATGGAATTTACTATTTTTTAAAATGTGTTTTGGAAGATTAATAATTATTTCCAATTTATTTGATGACCATGAACTTCAATTCTAACATTAGAATAGGTTATAGATTAATAACTCAAATGTTCCTAGAAATAAAGTGTCCTCATGCAATCCTCATAAAATTGGTGGGGCATATAAGGCATAACATTAAGGCATATGTATACTATTACTTTTATGATTGACATGGTTATCTTAGATGGAATAATTAATATCATTGTTATCAATAGTTGTTAATGAGGTTATGGAAAGATCTTGATATAAAAGTAATTGGTAGTTTCATATAAGAGGGTTGATATTGATGGTGATTATGATGATGACAATGAGGATGATGATGATGATCATGAGGATGATGGTGACGATGATGACAATGATGATGATGATTATGTTGGTGATGGTGATGATGATGGACACGATGATGATGAGGAGGAGGAGGAGGAGGATGAGGATGAGGATGCCGATGACGACGATGATGATGGTGATGATGGTGATGGTGATGATGATGCTAATGATGATGACGATGAGGATGATGACGATGAGGATGCGGATGATGGCAACAAGGATGAGGATGATGGAGACAAGGATGGTGATGATGGCGATGAGGATGATGATGATGGTGACAAGGATGAGGATGATGGAGACAAGGATGGTGATGATGGCGACGAGGATGATGATGATGATGCTAATGATGATGTCGATGATGATGATGATGATGATGGTGATGATGATGATGATGGCGATGATGATGATGATGATGATGATGATGATGATGAGGATGAGGATGATGCTAATGATGATGTTGTTGATGATGTTCATGATAATAATGATGATGGAGAAGAAGAAGAAGAAGAAGAAGAAGAAGATGATGATGATGATGATGATATTGATGATAATGATGATGATGATGATAATGATGATGAGGACGATGATGCCGATGATGGACACAACAACGACAACAACGATGATGATGATGATGGTGGTGATGATGCGAATGATGATGATGGTGATGATGATGTCGATGATGATGATGATGATAATGATGGTAACGATGATGATTATGATGATGATGCTAATGATGATGACGATGAGATGATGATGATGTTGAGGATGATGGTGATGATGATCACAGGTCAATGATGATGATTATGATGACGATGATATATTAATGATGATGATGATGATGATGATGTTGATGACGATGATGATGACTATGATGATGTCGATGATGATGATGATGATGATGATGATGGTGATGATGATGATGATGCTAATGATGACGACAATGAGGATGATGATGATGATGAGGATGATTCACAATGTATACTTGTTGGTGGACCACCCAAATAGTTATTTCACTTCAAATGAATTTTGAGAGTGTTCTCATGTACTCTAAAAAAACATACTTAGAGATGCGAATAATAAGACATTTTGAACCAATCCCCAATTCCTTCCACCACAAATTCAACATGTTTTTTCAACCATTGTACCTATATTCCTTTCGTCTATTTACACACATTACCATAAAAACAAACAAATAATATAACCATGAACATGCACAAGCCCTAGACATAAAAGGTAATTGAATTACATGAGCTAGTGAAGGATGTAAATGAAGTGGAGTAAAAAAGGTGGACCATAAAAGAAAATATGGAAATTACTTAGGTGAACTTTGAAGATGTGGAAAACCTCTAGTTTTTTTAAAATCCCTTACTTTTTTACTAAGACAAGCATAGGATGAGTGGTTTCCTTGTCATGGATAGACTATGAAAAATGACTATAATGTATAAGTAGGATGTCGTATTCTAGAAAACACCATACTAGAAAATAATAATTTAGAAAATAATAATTCGAAATTTCAAACCAATCTTCGACTTCTTTGGGCATGATTTGTCCATAAATTCTATATTGGTCAACACAATCTTACATTTATTTGCACAAATTATAATGGAAAAAGGAAGATAGCCATGGACATGCACAAGATTTGGATATAACATGTAAAATAATTATAAAATATAATGAAGGACATTGAATAAGAAATGAAAAAAGGTATATCATAAAATCGAAGATGAAAAGGACTTAGGTGAACCTTTGCCATGGGACTATTGATAACCATTTCGGTCAATGGGGAAAATATAACAAAGTGTTCAAAAGCTACATTTTAAAAATATTTACATGTTTTTTAAGGCTTAATCAAATTGTTTCCCCAATATATCCATCCTTTACTCTCAATATAGATTTCTTCATTGGCTCAAGGCCATCTCAATTACTATTGCCACTTAGGAATGGCATAGAGTCTTATGAATTAAATCTATATTTTCATATGGTTTTCTAATAATGGATGCATAATATTTTGGTGTTTCTGATACACACAATGGAATAGGTTGTAGGTTGATTGAATGACAAGACCAAGTTCAAAGAAAATGCATACACAACACTTAAAATCACATATAGAATCATTCCTTGGATGTGAAGGTGGTATTTTATTATGGTATCAATTTCCTTATGTTGCTATGTATTTTTCAATATTGATTCACAATTCACCATACAATTCATTAAAATTTTGTTTGGTCCATAGCCTTGTCGCTAAAATTTTGTTTCCTTCCTTCTAGAGATTGATTTTCATATATTAATAATCTCCCAATCAATGATTTCATGGCATAAACCCTTTTCCTTATCCCTTTTAATATTCAGTAGTCAATAAAAATCCCAAACTATTATCCTCTTATAATCCTTAAAACAAATATATGGGACTTTGGTCATGTTATTAAACCATCAATTATTGTCCCAAGTTTTACTGCTCATAACTCATTGGAGAAAAAAATATGCCATTGGAATCACATGCAATGCATATCACTACATGATCAAAACCAATATTAACCACCGTATGGTTAATCCTTATCCCAAGCATTCTACAAAGTTCAAGCCCATGCCCCATCCAAATGGAGCCAAGCTCCATACACACTATGAGTTGAATGATACTATATATATATATCACTACATGATCAAACCCATAAGTAAATACCATATTCCTAATCCCTAACCCAAATTCCCCACCAATTCCAAGACTAATCCCCATCCAAATTGATCACAAGATCCTTATGCACCATGTGTCAAATTATACTAGATCCATTTGTTCATATAAAGACTTAAGAATATGATCTTTCTTTGCATGTGGGATATATATGACATGAAAAATGAAAAATGCTAGGATATTGGATTCCATATGCACTATGTGTCAAATGATTCCAAATCCATATTGCTACATGCCCAAACCCAAGAGTAACACATGATATACCCTACATGGGAAAGGGAAAAAATCCACAATCTTGTGCTTCACAGGAATTATGTGTCAAATATGTTTCTTTGCATATGGGATATATCTAACATAATAAAATTAAAAATGAAACAACCATGAACTTTAGTCGCAAAAGCCACGAACTTTCGTTGCAACAGCCATGAAACGTTCTTCGCAATAGCCACGAAACGTTCGCTGCAATAGCCACGAAAATTTTGTCCCAATAGAAACGAATTGTCATCGCAATTGCGAGAAGGTTCCATAGCGTCGCTGTAGTGATGAAAATTGGGGGAATTTTCATTTTTTCCCAAAAAGTTGAACTTTTTTTCCATGAAAACAACGTTTTTAACTTTTTCATGGCAAACTTTCATGGGAAAATTGAGCCATATGTAGTAGTGAGAATTGATGTTAAAAGTATGATATTTAGGGGTGGTTTTAAAAGAGATCTAAATCACCCCCAAAAATGGCTTTTTAGGGTGGTTCTAATGCCCCATATAGATACCTATAGTAAAAATTTTGAACCGTACCTGCCCCCCCCTAAAATCCCTCTTACAAACCTACCGGGTCAGTTTTGAACCTCCCTCTTAAACCCCATCTTACAAACCTACATGGATGGTTTTGAAATCTCCATTCAACCCCCCCTTGTAGGAAGTACAAGTGTGGTGTATAAACCCTCTCATATCATCTTACAAGGGAATTTATGAACCCTCATAGCATCTTACAAATGATGTTATGGAGCCCCCCTCATAACATCTTACAATGGTGGTTTAGAACCACAATTGGACTCCAATTGTGATTCAGTAGCCAATGAATTCTGATTGGATACTGCTGGGATCTCAGTATTGCATAGGGCCATGTTGTCCCCTTATGGATCCAATGCTAACATACAAGTTTATCCCAGAATGATTTGTGGGTAAAATTTGGAAGCAAGGATAGAAATCAAATGACAATAAACAAAAAGATAAACCAAAGAGACATATAACATGATTTACCAACTTGAATACTACTTTACATTTTTCTATAACATTTGCATCAATAACAAGATCACCATTAGCAAAGTTCAGAAAAAAAAATAAAAAATGAAAGTTGCAATATTGGGAAAATTAATTTTTTTGAAATTGCCCCTGAATAATCATCGAAGATCAATAAAAATCCTTGATAAATGATTGAGTTATGATATGTTCATATTAATGTACAAAAATAACTAAAAGGTTTAATTTTTACAAACATGTGTTTTGTTTTTATCTTCAATCTCTGATGTAGCTGACTTAACATTCAAGAAAGTGGCAGTGTCCTATATGTCTAAATTACTGTTGATTAGATAACATTGAAATAGACCATTCTTTTAGTCCCATTGCATCTATAATGATATCTATCCAGAGGATGTTTAAAATTTGAAGTGAAACCAGATGCTCCTTGGTGTCCAAAATTTGAAGGTAAAGAAAGGTACCATCAATAATGGAACTTGCCATATGGGTCCTTACCTATTCCCAATAGAGATGTTCAAAATGAATCTCAAATTTCAATCAAGGAAAGTAATCCAATAGGGACTCTGATGCATAACATAAACAAGTTGAGATTGATGAGCTAGCAAAAAGAACTGGAACACTAAATAGATAATGTGGTCTAGATAAAAGAGATGGATTTCGTGGAAGAGGAACACTAAAACAAAAATCCAAAAAAATCTTCTCTTGATAATTGGTTTTGCAAATTCATGGAATACAAGAAGAGCAAGCACATGATATTACAAATTCCAATAATTGCGAATATTACAAGATATCACTCCACACAACCATAATTTTCAAGGAGACACACCAACCTATGATTAGAATCAAATAGAACCTTATTAGTATATTGTTGTTTTTATTTTCTTGTGGAGGTATACTTTCATCATATTTTATGAAATCATTGCTACGAATGTGTACTATTTTCTAGAAAGGTGTTGTTTGCAATCATTTTTGTGCTATTTTTAACAGAATGTTGAATCATAGAGTTATTGATTTTATCTATATAATGACTAGGAAGTGTGAATACAAATATTTTTTTTATCTATATATTAAATTAATATTACCATTTACCAATAACATTTATCCTTGTGACCCTAAGCACTTGATTTTTTCCAATGATTTGAGGTTCCAAATGCTTGTAGATTTAGCAGAGACAAAAGTGATTTCTGAAAATAATTTTTATATAAACCATAGTGGATAGAATCAAGAGATGGAATGCATGATACTCCACCTATAGTAACATGTGTCCCATGATACAATAATGGTGTGTAAAGGGAGCATCATCTCAACAATCTTCACAATGGCTTAAAATATTTTTGAAAGCCAAGTATGTAGCTCATTTCCAAAATTGTATTTGCAATCCCTAAATGAGTGACTATTATAGCTCAAAATGACACATCTCTTCTTGTGACCACTTTCCCATGATTCCGTCACATGTTGATATTTTCCATGATGACACTTCATGAAAGTCACTGAATGTCACTGAAAAAAAACCTATCTTGGAGGACCCATATCTTGAGTTTTGTAACTCGATTTGACCTCATCTCTACACCGTTGGAAAGGTATTTCAGTTAGCTAAAACTTTCCAGAAGACACCAAAGTCTGAAAATGCCCAAGAATACCCTTAAAATGAGTCTTTTACCTATCTGCGACTTGCCTTAAGGAAAACCTGCGGATGATACGCGAGTTGCTCTCTTTCATACCCGCAGATGTAAAAAGTTGCTCATATACACGACTTGCTGTACTAGCAACCTGCGTATACTTTTCGTATATGCGACTGTCTAGTTATGCAGCCCGCGGATGCCTTTTAGAAATTTTAAAAACACGCCTTTTGAATTTCGGTTAGTTTGGGTAGTTATGCAACTGACTCCTTCAGTTGTAACTACTTTGTCTTCGCCCCTAACTCTTCTTTAAGAATATAAATAGAGGTAGGGAGGTCCATGAGTGGAGACTTGAATTTTTGCATTGTTATACTGGAGGATTTGGAGCTCTCTTTTCCCACACCTTTGCCTTGGTGGTCATCCCCTTGTGTTGCAGAGCTTGGAGGCTGAGTTCTTTGGAGAAGAGAAGCAGCAGAACCGGATCAAGGTTTTGTGAGGTGCCGAACTTGAAGAGAAGGTATACTTGTACTTGTTTTCAAGATTAATAAAGATGTGATGTCCTTCTTCCCAAGTCATTGTTCAATGTGTGATTGAATCTCTGTTTATGATCATATGATGATGTTATTCAGATCATTAGTTCATGTTTATTTGATTATCATTGTTTTATATGTGGTCATAATGGTTTGAGGAAGGTATAATTCGTTTTATAGGTCTCTTGGAGCAAGAGGAGCAAGAAGAGGATTGAAGAGAAAGCTTGGACCAGCCTTCAGTTAATCAGGTGTGGACCTTTCTTATCTCTGAAACTTTCTTATATATGCTTGCTGAACATTGTGCATCTCTCTTTCAACCCCAGTATGTTGATGGCCTCTTAAACCCTACCCGTAGGATACTTTCCTTTACAACAGTGACAACATCACTCTTAAACAATTGCTCCAAATAGATAAAATGTGTGTAAATAGTAAACAATGAACACTTTATTTATATTTATGTCATGGATTTCTTTGGTGAATACATGTCCAATAGATCAAAACACGAAGAAGACTAACTTAGAGAAGAGGCACACCTAGATGTGAAAGAATCAACCAACAAAAGTAATTCCATTACAAACAATTGATCATATTATTGTGAAGTAGATGAGGATGCATGCATTAATAGTTAACTTAGAGGCTATTTAAGAGAGGGAACATTCATATATTCAGACTACATTTTAGATGCATCCATGTACGTGTGATAATTTGTTGACAAACAATTAAGAGAAGAGAAGTTGAGCATCGTGCACTTGAATAAAATTCACTCAACAATCCATGCATAAAGGCCATGGTCTAAAAAAAATAGTAGAGGTGCACTATCCCTCGAGTTCTCACACCAAATGGAAATTGCAATAGATAGAGTTTGAATGTTATCTAAACACCATATCAAAGGGTTATATTTTTTTAAAGGAGAAATGCATTGATTAGAGGAACCGTGATAGTGTTGGATAATTCATGTATCATCAGACAAGTATATTTTTTAGTTTAGAAACCACTTAAATATGAAAATAAAAACTATGCAAGTGGGCTCACTTCAACGTATTATTCAACATGCATGCATGCAAGCAAATTGATTAAATTCAACCTTGAATTTTACAATGCCTTATGATTAATTGTTGAGAGGATTACCCTTTGTGTTTCTTTAAATTACCATTGACAATAGGAAGGAATCTTGATTTATTTATTACCCTCTAATTTTACACTTCCAAATCAGGAACATAACAATCAGGGGGAAGGGAACCTCGTGAATACTCATTTAGTAAAAATAGCATGGGGATAACAAAAAATGGCAAGTACTAGTTGGTATAAAGTGGTGTAGTTGCATGTCCCAATTTTTTATATTTAGAATAATGAAACCTAAGGGGAAGTGACACATAATATTAAGGAAAACATGCATTTTTGCATGCCCCATCATGTTCTTTTGAAGTCCCCTCTTCTATAATTTTTCCTTTGAATCTGTGAGCTTCAGTATCTTCTTAATGTTCCTTATCTGAATAAATTCCTTTTCAGTGTTATGGATGAACTGTCGTCACTTGTTCTTTGAAAATGACTCATCATTCTTCATGATTGAATGGTTCTACTCTATCATATCATCCTTCCATTCTTTTTCAAAGTGTCATTTTTCATCATCTGAGCTGTGAGAGGTCCTTCTTCTGAAATCTTTTATTCTTGCAAGAATGTCCTTCCTTCTTGTCTTTTCTCTTCTTGGCATGAGTTGTTAGGGATTGATTGTGAAATTATCTCATCTTTTCTTCTTAATCTTCTTCTTGTGTGCATTAATCCCATAGGTGAGATTCCTTCTATAACAAATTCCTTAGATGGATGATTTTCATGATCTTGGGAGACCATTCAAGGTTGACATCTCCATTTTTGGTTCTTTGACATTATCTCCAATATATTATAGTTTCTCCTTGATATGGAATACCCTTGTGAAGTGAGATTGAATTATTTCTTACATATGTAGCTTCATACTCTTGGAATGAGTCCTCAAGGTCATCTTCATGTTGATATTGAACATCTCATTGGGATTCTTCAAAGATGATACATTTGGTATCAAATGATCCTTGGTGAAATCTACAATGATATTCTTGGATTATTTTGTTTTGTCCTCATCTATGTATCTGCAACTCCTCCTTTGACATGGTCTTCTAAATCCTGTTCTTCTATATGAGAAGCACTATATACATCCATGCTCGGAATTTTTCATCTCCTTCAATATTGTCCTCAATATTGATATTGTTTTTCATCATGATAAAATGAGAACCTTAAGTGGAAATAAAGAGAATAGAATTTACCAATATTGAGATTGATTCAACTAGATGCTTGCTTCAATGCTTTTCTAGAAGACTCCTTCTAGTGGACATAGGGTTTGAAATAAAAACCCTATTTTTTCAAATTAGGTGAATTTCAAATCTAATTGGATAGAAATATGTGCCTCCTCAAGGAGAGCTAAGCAACATAATCATTTTCCCAAAACGGTGGACATTACTGAATAACTCATGCCCTAGTTTTCCTGGTAGTAGTGTGAGGTAAAAAATTAAAAATCCCTAGAATGGTAAAATTATTCAATATAAATATGCACCCTCCTATGGTGAGTTTAATGGTACTCCTTTTAAAACTTATTGGTGGAGGAAAGTGCCCAGAATAGGACTCCCTATTTTCTTCAATTTCTTCTACAGGATTGCATGATCTTGATTCTGATGTATTTGCAAAATTCCTACTCCTCAAGGTATGAAAATTCGTCTTGATCGTATATCCCGATTTGTATTATTTAAAACCCCATATGTTATAGCATTATTAGATTCACCAAGTGGAACATATGCTAAGTTTCCCAAGGTAACATGTTTGTGGACTGGTTCTGTATATCGAACTTGTACGTACTTCAGTGTGTCACTATTTCAACCTAAGGGTCTGAAACTCACACCACAGAGACATAAGTTTGAGACATATCCTGCAAAATATTATGAAGCTAGATTTAAATATTCCTATCATGAGGTATAGTAATTATCCCAAGGTCACATATTTAAGTCTGAATTATAGAAGAGGTTGGAACCTTGTTTTGGATTGATCATATCTCCTAAAGTATAGTGAATCTGAGGATAAAATTAGCACAAAAGTTACATCAATATTTTATATTTGGTTTGTAAAATGTTCATCTCCTGATCCTTCACCAAAATCAATTTATAGAAAAAAATTTAAGATAACTTTATTTTTCCTTCTAGGGTTTTCAAGTATGAAACCCTAATATCTAGTAGCTATAGTTGTAGTAGTGTTTCGACTAGACAAAGACTTATTTTAGGGTGACTCTGATACCACGTTAATATTTTAATGGTTATACAATATCTAAAAACATTTAGCATCATAAGATCATAACCATATGCAAAAGGATCATTTAAAGAAAGACAAGCACATCCACACAAAAGAACACAGAGATTTATCCTAGGAAACTCTCGTGGGGAAGAAAACCCATCAAAACTTCCTCGATATAGAAGTCAACCAAGTACAATGTAATACCCCAAGAATAAGACTTGTAATAATCCAAGAATGAGACTATAATTCTTCCTCTCCTCTAAATGGACTTCTCCTTCTCTCTCTAGTGAACTTGCTTGATTTATGAGTGTCCAAATGAGAGAGGAACCTCCCCTATTTATTTTGATCAGTGGAGAGGCCTAATAACCCAGCATGGCCAAATTTACTTGGGAGACTCAAAATTAAATTTTAATAATACTTTGGTAGATACTGCTGAACCAATTTACAATCAAGGTTTTACCTCAAGACTTTACATGACTATTTACATCAATGACATCCCTAATCGGAGGAACAACTTCTCTAAAGGGGAAATAATAATAATAATAAATAGAATATATTATGCAATTACATTTCTTTAACAGGGTTTTCGCCAATAAGTGAATACAACATTGAAGGTTTGTTTGACATGGCATTTCCAACATTATTTCCCATGGGTGCTTTTGATTGGTTGCAACCACACTTGAAGACTATTCGCCTACATGAATATCCATTGCACCTGGTCAAGTATTATGATTAGATATTTGTAAAACATCCAAGGATTTGGTATTTTCTATTGAACATGATTATAAGACACCAATTCCAAGGAAAAATTGGTGTATTCATGAAAAAAAATTGAAAATGGAAAACACACTACAACTAAAGGTTTGTGTAAGGAACTCGGTGATTTCCTAGAAACCAAATTAGCCAAAGAGTTAATGCATTTTCGTGTAGGTATTCAAGGAATAAGGCATACTAGAACATATTTTGTAGTGATATTACTAACATGATAAACCAGCTTAGTTTCCCAACTTTTTTATTCACTCTAAGTGCAATTGATACCAAGTGGCAAGGCCCGCATAATATTATGCATGATTCCGCACCTCTTTCTGCACAAAAAAAAAATCAATGGAGAATTTATATTGTTATAAAATATCTACATGTTTCTTCATCATATATGCATCAACGATTCAATAATTTTCATGATAAAATCATTGTTAAATAACCTCCATGTCAAGGACTAGTTGTACATGTACATCACTTTGGTATTCTATTTTTGAAAGAAACAGTTTAAACTATTACATCAGTATTTGTTGTACTCTTATATATTTATTATATGATGAATTTAATAGGTATGAATGGAAACATAAAGGATCAACATGTGTCCATGGGTTTCTATGGTTAAAAGTGTTCTATTTTTATCATTTAATCAATATGATCTAGGATTTTATCTGAGAGAATAAAATGCACAACAATAATCACAAGAGACAAGAGATACAAAGAGTTTTCCTCAGGAAACCATAAAGGAGAAAACGCTACAAATTCCTCAAAGATAGAATGAGCACCAATAGAAAAAGTAAAACACAAAAACACAAAGATGATCTCCGACAGTTGTTCTCTCTCTCACGTTTGTGAGTTCCTCCTCTATCACTCATGCGCTACAGTTGAGTGAGTGTATGTTGAAAATAGAGAGTCTCACTCTCTATTTATACTAGTTTTCCACTTGACAATTACTCTACATGGACGAACTCACTAGGAGAGTCTAATGTCCCTAATAACCCTCAACTGTGGGGACTATTGCCTTGAATTACAGCAGAGGGTTAACCTCAACTCAATTATGGGGACTGTTTCCCCGACTTACAACGGAGGGTTAACCTCAATGAATTTACATTACTTTATTATATTAATGACTCTCTCGATTGAAGGAAAAAACATCTCCATCAAGGTATAATGAAATACAATAAGAAATATACGTGAATACATTCCGAAGTTACAAATACATCAACACTCCCTCTTAACTAGGAAGGTATTCTCTTGACACAGTTCATCAGCACAAGTCTTCATTAATGGATAATCATCAAAGTTGGATCATCATCAAAGCTGGATCATCATCATCATCATTGCTCCCACTATCTTGAGAAAATGGTGCTATCTCTCAATTATACTCATCATAGGAATTTCTACAGAGCCATCCCTTTTTAATGTTGGATGCAGGTCTCAACACTTATATCTGACCATGGGAGGTCCTGCCTACCACCATGTCGAAAAGGCCCAATGCTTACATCTGACCATGGAAGGCCCATCCTATCACCATGTCAGAAAGGCCCAACACTTACTTCTTACCATGGGAGGCCTATCCTTCTACCATGTCAGAAAGGCCTAGCACTTACATCCACTGGCATGGTAGGACATGCCATCTATCATCAGGGGAAAGGATATTGAATTACATCCACAGGCATGGTAGGACACACCATCTACCATCTGGGGAAAGGCTCTGCACTTACATCCACCAGCATGGTAGGACACACCATCTACCATCTGAGGAAATGCTATGCACTTACATCCACCATCATGGTAGGAAACACCATCTACTATCTAGGGAAAGGATTTGTACTTACATCCACTAGCATGGTAGGACACACCATCTACCATCCAGGGAAAGGCTCTACGCTTGCATCTAACAATGGTAGGCCCATCCTTCCAACATGTTAGAAAGGATGAGCACTTATAACCGACCATGGGAGGCCCAGCCTGCCACCATGTCAGAAAGACTCACAGACTCATCACTTCCCCTTGGAAGGAACCTCGATTTGGAGAACACCAAGCTTCTCTCTGAAGTATTCCAACTTCACTTTGGCCATTTCTAGGACATAATCACATCAAGACTGATTACGTCCAAGGATAACCTACTAGCTTTGCAAGGACTGATTACATCTGAGGACAACCTACATGACTGATTATGTCTGAGCAACCTATGATCTTCGCCAAGATTTTATGCTTATAAAACCTATCTCACCAGCTATGCTAGAAATCCCTCTTTCGAGAGATCTTGATCTAGATCACAAACTAGAGCTTCATTGCTCCTCTCTGCATCATACAAAAATGCAAGTCAAATCAATCAAATCAAATAGTAGCTTATTCAAAAGAAACATTCTACCTCCCAAATAGCCGAGCAAGTGGAAATTTTTTTTTCCTCATTCGTACTTAGCGCCATGTAGGACTCGATCTTGCTAAACCAGTAACCCCTATTAGATCTCAAACTGAAGAATCATTCCAAGGTACTCTTCTTCTCATTGGCACTACCAATATGAATCAACATAACCATGCAATTTAGTCTTCTTATTCATATCATACTTGAGCCCACACTCAACTAGACCCTTCAGGTACGTGACTACATGCTTTGCAACGAGGTCAGCATGTCTCGGATCCATCAGGAACTGGCTCAATGTGTTCTTAACAAAGCAATTATATGGTCTCATATTCATCAGGTACATCAATGACCCAATCATCTGATGATACATCGTAGCATCAACCGACTCTAATGAAGCATCAATCAATAGATTCATGGTTTTCCTTGTAGTCCATCATCCCGAACCTCTTCAGGATCTCCACTACATACTTCCATTTTCCAAGGGAGATTCCATACACATTCTACCACACTTATGTTCCTAGAAAGTAGTGCATCATATCCAAGTCCTTCTCTCAAACTCGACAGCAAGTCTCCTACTTGCAACTTTAATGAGTTTCTCTTTTCCTTTCAGGAACAAGTCATTGACATATAATAGTAGCATCACTATTCTTCTGCCTTCAACCTTGATGTAAAGTTTGGAATCTGCTTTACTCTCAGTAAAACCTAGAGACATTAGTAAGATGTCCATCCTATTGTATCATGTAGAACCTCAAGATATTCTATAGTCACTCCCTCTGAAGTGGAGCATCATTCTCCCTCTACCTTTCATACTCTATGCATTGAAACATTTTGTACTAGAGTGACAAGTAGATTCCTTTGCTACTAATATTCTATGTATCCATCTAGGGTCATTGGATACCAAGATCCTCTATCTTGAACCTTTTCAAAAGTTCTTATCGCACCCATCTGTGAGCTTGTAATCCTCTATAGGATTTCATCTTCAACCTTCTAGCAAAGGTTAAGAGCTTCATCACTCTAGGTGATCGTCAAGATCCTCATGTAGGTGTTATCCCATTGGTGCCTTCTGACCTCATACAAGGCCTTTTTTAATTTGCACACTTGAGTCTTCCTGTCATGTATCTCAACTTCCACTGGATGAAAATGTCTCTTCATAGTCTATGCCTTCTTTTGGTGAGAATCCTCATGCTACGGATCTTGCCTTGTATCCCAGGATGTTTCCATCTACTGCATCCTGGATCTTGTAGATCCATATGGAATACACTATGGACATCATTCTTCTTGAACTGGTGTTTTCCTTCCCTTTCTTCTTGGCTACTTCTTCATAGCTGGAAGGCTCTGCATCAATGATGTCTCTCAACATAACTAGATTGTGTTTGAGGCCTCTTGTTTTCATTGGATTATTATTCATCTACCGTTCTCTTTATATTGTTCTAAAGCTTTTTCATTCGCTATGGAAGCTTCTGGTTCATCTTCATGTATGCTTATTGGAGTGAATCTTGAACTCTCATCACTTGTTATTCGGAACAAGTCTCATCCTTATTTTCTTGTAGGCGATTGTACGCGATCTTTCCTACAATTCAAATGCATTAGTTTTATGGTTGGAAACATTTCATAAGGCATATTCATAATGGAAAATTATTATGCATAAATATAAATCATGCAACTATTTTAGCCAATACAACATTCATCCATATCTCACAGAAACTTTCTAGATGCCTTCCATCTGTACCATGACATCATTGAGATTGTGCACTAATCCAATATGTCAGCAAAGATGTTTCATTCTAGATAAGTAGTAATGGAGTGTTGTATAGCACCATGGGATACTTACCCATAACATGCATATTATAGTATACTGTCATTAATGCAACCATTATATCATGCATAATAACTAAACAATGTCATATAAACAACTAGATATATAGGAAAAGACAATTCAAATACTTATCTTTATTTGTTTCATGGGTAGAATCCTTTTTTAGCCTTCATCTTCATCATCTTCTTCATTAATAACATCATAATTTCTTATCCAAATGATAAGATGGATAAGAGGTTCTTCAAGAGTTGAGTCCTTCATATTCTTCATCGCTTGAGGGATCTTCTTTGAATCGTGAGAGTTTGATCTTCAGTTGCTCCCATATTATCTTCTCTTATAATGATTCTATATTATTCTTATGTGCACTCTTCCGAAATTCTGATTAAGGTAATCACTTCCTTCTAGCACACATTCCTTGAATGAATGAATCCCATGATCTGATTTGAGGTGTCCATCCTCGTTCCGGAGCTGGATGATCTAGGGTTTGTTAGAGAAACCCTAATTTTCAAAACTTGGAATATTTTAGATCTGATTGGATAGAAATATGTGCCTCTTGAATGCAAGCTAAGTAGCATACTCATTTTCCCAAAACTGTGATGAGAACTGCAAAACATATGATGCCCTAGTTTTCTTCATTTTCTTCTACAGAATTTCCTAATATTGTTTCTACGGTATGTCCGAAAGTACTACCCCTCTATGTCTGAAACTTCACACTAAAATATCCTCATCTGTCCTCTTTCGAAAACCGTAGGTTTGAGTAGAACTGGTTTCACCAATTGGGACTTATGAGAGTTTTCCCAAGGTGGCATATTTTAGAACTGTTCAGCATAGCAAACTTGTACATACTGCCACATGTCACTACTTCACCTTAGGGGTCTAAAAATTTTACCATAGAAAGTACAGTTCATGACCTATCTAGAACATCTTTCTAAATTTTATTTTGACCTTCGTTTCCCAAGATATAGCAATTCTCCCAAGGTATCTTGTTTAGGGATGAATCCTCGGAGAGGCTGGAACCCTGATTTGGAGGAATCGTATCTCCTCGAATATAGAAAATGTGAGGCTAAAAATTTTGCACAGCATACATCTGAAATTTATCTTTAGCCTGTAAATGTGTCGGCTCCTTATCCTTCTCCAATCTATAGATATAGCGAATGTACCCAAACTACTAGTTTTAGTATTTTAGGGTTTTCTTAGGCATGAAACCCTAATTTCCATTAGCTTCCATTGCAGTTGTATTTCAGCTATACATTGAAACTTTTATGATTCATATTTTAATGAGAACCTCAAATAGAAATACAAGAGATTTATATATTACCAATTTGAGATTCCTGAACTGGATCTGGAGTTGATATTTTGCAGTGTTGATTTTTTGGTCCAGGGTCAAATTAGGGTTTGACTTTCCTGAAGTTTTACCTAACCAAAAATTTCGATCTTGGTCTCTAAATTTCGATTTTGAGGAGGAGAGAAATCCTATGCTAGTATCAATCAAAAATTCCTCTTTTGTGAAAATCCCTAATTGTGGGGAAAAACATTAAACAATTTTATAACAGATATCCAATGATTTAATTGTCATCCCGGAGAGAGCGTAAACTTGTGAGGTACAGAAAAAATATATGTAGGGGCAGAGTATTGCTAACTTAATCTAATATCCAAGATGACTGAAATTAAAAATACATATAACAGAAATTGAATTAAACTTGCAAAAGCATGAAATGACATGAAAATAAACCTAATCTAGAAAAGTAGGAAATTGCGTGAAATAAATCTGATCTAAGAAAACATAAGATTGCAGAAGATAAACTAATATAAAGCAATCAACATTAACTTGTGATGTCACATAAAATCTATAATGACAATTCATAAGAAAGAAATAACTGAAAATCTATATTAACAATTCATAAGAAAGGAACTCAAAATTAACATAAGAGAGAGTAGAATGATTTGTATTAAAGCATCATCTCCATTACATAACAATGAAAATCCACTCTATGACTAATTCTCAACAGATCTAAACTATTCTCTACATCCAAACCATTAGAGAGGTCTCTAACAAAATGAGGAGAGAGCCCTCCTATGTATGCATGAATTTGGGATAACCAATCCATAATTACATATCCACTATTCTCTCAACTTACCCCTCAAAATCTTCAACAAATCCACTTTTCTCTCAAATTATTCCTTCAAATCCTCCAAAAAATATTGGATGAGATATTCTCTCCACATTTCCATGATCTTCTCCTTGAAAGTAGCCCACATCTTGAAGATGAAATTCGAATTTGAGGCTAGGTGGTGACTTTTGAGCTTGTTAAAGTCTTCAAATATACTTGTAATCATCACCAAACTCGTCCAACTTTAAGGTATAATGAAAATATGTTATTTTTCTCAATAATTAACCACAAATTCACTCAAAATACTCAAAAATAAATGATTTGGAAAATGGTAATATAAACCCATATGTGTCATCAAAGTGGTGGATATTAATGGTTTTATGGAAGGATAAAATAGGAATAAGGTGACAAATGGTATATGAAAGATGAATAAAATGTGGCATTTTTGCGTCTAAACATCCTCCCCAACTAAATGTGTTGCATGTCCTCATGCAACTCTACATAATCTTTTTGCCTTTACATGATGATGTTTGTAATAGTAAATCATTCCATGATGTGAAATGCATAAGTAGCCGCTGATTTTTTTTGGGGGGTGGCTGGTTCTTGTGTGACAACCATAACAAATGTTGGTTCTTGTGTCAATAACATTCATTTCTTTTACTTGTATTTTTGCTGCTATACATAGGATTTAAAAGTATACATTCACTAGAAATGATAAGCTATCAATGTTCATTGGAAAACATTGTCCTCATGTTATGAGTTATGCAAATTGTAATAAAATGTATGTTTGAAGAGACATGTTGGTCAATGGTGAATAAGATGATGGAAAAAAAATGGAATCACACGGTAATGAATATACACCTTCCCCCCCTACCCCCCCCAACTGAAGATGTATTAGGTTCATGAAAATGAGTAAGGTAATGTCACATGGTGAGGGAATTTTCCAAATTCATTCATTTTCTATCATTTAAAGAATTACATGGTTAAATATTAGAAAAAAACATACCTCCAATTACCCAAAAATTTTATGAACTTATGCAATAGGAATGTGGCTGATACTGCTGCTGGATCACAGAGTGTGAAGTGAAGAAATCTGAATTGCTGCTTGGTTGGATGATGTAAAAGATGAAAGCTGAAAGTAGAACTGTGGTAATCTCATATGGATGGAAGTATGTTTTTGTAAAACTACTGATGGAGTCATGCAAAGTATATAGTCTTCACCTGCTACAAAATTCGATGGTACAATTCTTACCATGCAAATAAATGTGTCGATGTTGAACATGGAAAGAATTCATTGGATTACCGACCATTGATGAATGTCGTTAACCAATGCGAGGCAATATCACCATTGATGTTAATGAGTTCCAAGGTACCTAAGTACATCGTGCAAAGTGCAAATAAATGAGCTAATGTCAAAAACTCGAAATTGATTCAATCCATACATGCCATCTTCGGTAGCATCCTTACTAATAGATCCATATTGAGACTCTGACCTTCGTGAACGAGATCCATACCTTTGTTAGCACCTTTGAGATCGAGATTCCGTGCTTGTTCGACAAGATCCAATTCGTGATTTAGTCCCTTATGATCATGAGTCAGATGCTTATGGTTTTCTACGACACACTATATGAAAACTTGGTCCACGATACTGAGATTATCCACCGTCAGTACCATCAGTAGTTTCAGTAGTAAAATTTTGGTGAATAAGAAGCTCATAAAAATTGTACCCATGGAGTTTATTTTTTAAATGGGTAGGCTATTCCATCATTAACATGCCATGAATACGCTTCCTCTTATAGCTGCGATGGCATGCTACGAAGAGACGGTTGTGACTATGAGAGACGGTTGGATTGGTACCTGACTTTTTATATAGGTGATACGGCTGGAATGAAAGAGCCCATATACAAACTTTATATTTTATTTATTGCATATGGTAGCCCTAAAGTAACCTTTAGTTCACTCCTGAGATATTAAGAACATGGAATGACATGCTAGAAGATAAAACAAGAAGAGCATTCAAAAATTGTACCATACCAAATGAAACAAATGTAACCTAAAATAATTGTTTAAACTTTATATTCAGGTTAAATTTGGTGAATCAACGGAGGTAGGTGGCTCGTTCTCTGTTAATTGGTGAATCGATGGAGGTAGGTTAATTGTATTCATCAATTCTATTGGGTCCGTGGCTCATTCTCTGTTAAAATGGAATCTCATATTAGAGTTAGCAACAGTCAAAGCCAGCACAAAGAGGGTGAGTCGTCTTCGTCATTAAGCCAAGATACCTATAACCCCGTAACTACTGGCAGGAAATTTGTCAGTCCATTCGTCGGATTAAATGAGTTATTGAAGCCAACTAAAATTTAGAAGTTGGATGATTAGTCTTCTGCCAGCTAATCGAATCACCAAGAGCCACACAAGTCACCTTCACCAACGCACTGGAGCTAACCTAACACAAGAAATACATCAACACCAACCAGAGTAGCGACATCGACTACTATTGAATCGCTTCTTGGATTGACCGCATTGAGTAGCAGCATCAACACTTGGATCGACTGCATCAACACCTGGAATTTACACTGGACATGTAGTATCGACATCTACTAAATGAACAACATCTATAATCGAGTGCATCAATTGAAACCTGGCTCAAATCTTGGCTCTCCTCTCGGCATCCTTTCAATGCCCCTCCCTGTGGCAACCTCCTAGTCCGGTGGATAATGAGTTTCTTTCAGATATTGGAAACCGGGAATCTATACCTCCTTTTTGGGACTGATGGCCTTTCTCGATTCGATGGTTGCTTCTTCATTGAGATTGGATTAATTGACACAATATCGATGTGATGCCTTGTGCGTATAATATGAAACAAAGACAATCTTACGTGCCCCATTATGTTTAGTATTGGGAGAGTGTCAAGGGTCCATAGTTTACATCGATGGTTCACAACAAACATGTATGACATATATTACGGTATATTGTGCGTGGATCAAAGAAGTCATTTGTGGTTATGAGTTGTGACGAGATGGAAACTAGTGAAAGAAAGGAGAGCAAGGGAAATACGAATGGTGCCTAAGAATACACAGTGAAAGTGGGTCTCCTGTTCATTGATAACTATATTATGTTCCTACTGCACCAACACCACTCAGAATTCTTGAAAAGAAGGGTTACGAATAACAGCAGTGATTGCTCAGCGCAACACCAAGTGCATTGATCGAAGTGGATAAAGGATCTCCTAAGCAGATTATGACGAGAAGACAAGCACGATATCCTTCTTTTTGCATTAAGTGCAGAAATTGGTTCCATGATTTGTTGAATGATTAATTGGCTACAATTAAAGATTTTAATGTGTTAGTTGCGGTTAAGGAGGTAGGTGTTAACTTCCAATCCTATCAAATTCAACGACTTCAATGTGAATTACGATCATCAATTGGGAGTATTTATGACAGCGAGTGTGTTCATCAAAATTTCAATTGTTGGTCAATCATCCAAAAACCTACATCAGTGGAATCTCCTCTATCAGGTGGAGAAATCAAATATATATCCTGCAGGGGTGTTATCACTTTGAATCGCTTCAGATCAGCTCAGAGGAATCTAAGGGCTAGTTTTGCAAAAATGTAATATCTCATTTTTCAGTTTTGATTTTTAATTGTTTTAATCGATTTTGCAGGTATGAAGTTTGCCCAGACGAACAATACATGCACGCGCTGCTAGGTTTATGTTTGCTTTTATTAGTTTCTCTAATGTTCTATTTTTTTTGTTTACAAGATTGTTTTGAAAAAGGGCGGAATGAACAGATCGAAAGATGGGCTGAAGAAATAGGCTAAAAAATGGGTAGTTTGATCTGCTATTTCAATTTTTATTATATATTAATGTTTAGAAATTGCATTGTTTTAAAAAAAAAAATTTAAGTTTCATATTAATGTTTAATATTTTATAGTTGCAGGTTTGTTAATTTAATAATATATATATATATATATTTATTTAATTTATTAAAAATAAAACTAACAAACTAACAAACAAACATGATATATATTTTTATTTTATTTTTTACTTTTTATAATTTTTATTTAAATTTTTATTTTTAAAAACTAAGATTAAAAAAAAAGAAATATTGCAAAACTTAAAAAAAGAACTATATAGGAAAAAAAATAGTATATATATTTGTTTGTTTGTTTGTTTTATTTTTTAATTGTTTATTAATTAATTTATTTTATATTGTTCATAAATTTAAAAGAAACTAACTCCTAATGCATTTATTATTCCTAACATAACTTAGTAAATTTATTAGCTGAAAAATGAAAATGAAAAGAGATAAAAAATTTCATAAATTTTTCAGATTTAAAAGATTAAAACTATTTTTAATTCCTAACAAAATTAAAAACAATAGTAATTAAGACCATTAAAAATTAAAAAAAAATTCAAATAGAAACATTACAGCAAATTAAAACAAAGCATCCTATATGCTAATTGAAAGAAACCAAAACCTACCTACTTTACTTTAATTGGAATTTACAATTACTACGTGTCTACTTTACTTTAATTGGAATTTACAATTATTTACATGTAGTGAAATTTCCAGTGGAACCACACATGTAAAAGCAATAAATGAAATCTAATATATTCAAAAGTATGTGAAATTAGGTATTGTAAATGTAAACTAACAAAGTAAAAACAAAAACAAAATTGTTCTAACCTAATACTTACTTGGAACCATTGTTTGATGTAGCTTTCATTTGCATGATGATCACCCGAGATCCCTTCTTCATCCTTTTCAATCTCTAGTTCAAACATGTGTTCTTCATATGATATGCATGGTTCTTCAAATGACGATTCTTCCGTGTTTTCTTCAGGAGTAATTGCATCTTTGGCTGCTATCAAGATCTCCTCTTCTAGAGAAGAGGAGATCCTGGTTTTTGCTAGGATCTGAGTGATTTGTTCTAGACTTATGCTCATCACAAAATCATTTCATCAAATAAAAAAAAATGAAAAACAGGTACATGACAAATGAAAGAAAAAAAACATTACAAAATGAGTTAGTACAAAACGAGTGCAAAAAACAGAAATTAAAAGTGCACAAGAATCTGTACAAAAAAAAATGAACATATAAAAAATTAAAAACAAGTTAGTATGAAATAAAGGCTAGCCCAAAAAGCAATCCAAACTTTACACTACAAAACTGTAAAAGAAAATTTTGCATAAAAACTAACTGGCATTTGCAGAAAATGAAAGAACACCCTTACAGAAAAAAAAACACTTTCCAAAAAAATAAACACGCTTGCAGAAACAAGAAGGCTTTGGGTTGACCCACTAAAGTGGATGCATCTGGCTGTTACACCACGAAAATTCCGTAGTGAACTCGTCCTTGCATCTTACCGTTTCCCCTCCCCCTTTCTATGTCTAAAAGAAAAAAAACAAACTATCTACCAATCTAAACTCTAATCCCTTTTAGCACCTCCCCGGTAATGGCGCCAAAATGTTGGGGAAAAACATTAAACAATTTTATAACATATATCCAATGATTTAATTGTCAACCCAGAGAGAGCGTAAACTTGTGAGGTACAGACAAAATATATGCAGGGGCAGAGTATTTCTAACTTAATCTAATATTCTATATGACTGAAATTAAAAATACATATAACTAAAATTGAATTAAACTTGCAAAAGTAGGAAATGACATGAAAATAAACCTAATGTAGAAAAGCAGGAAATTGCATGAAATAAATCTGATCTAAGAAAACATAAGATTGCAGAAGATAAATGATATATAGAATTCAACATTAACTTGTGAGCTCACATAAAATCTATACTAACAATTCATAAGAAAGAAATAACTGAAAATCTATATTAACAATTCATAAGAAAGGAACTCAAAATTAACATAAGAGAGAGTAGAATGATTTGCATTAAACATCATCTCCATTAAATAACAATAAAAATCCACACTACGACTAACTCTCAACATAACTAATTTATTCTCTACTTCCAAACCACTAGAGAGGCCTCTAACAAAATGAGAGAGAGCCCTCCTATTTATACATGAATTCAGGATAACCAATCCATATATACAGATGCACTATTCTCTCAACTTATCCCTCAAAATCCTCAACAAATCCACTTTTCTCTCAACTTATCCCTTCAAATCCTCCAACAAATATTGGGTGAGATATTCTCTCCACATTTCCATGATATTCTCCTTGAAAGTAGCCCACATCTTGAAGATGAAATTCGAATTTGAGGCTAGGTGGTGACTTTTGAGCTTGTTAAAGTCTTCAAATATACCTGTAATCATCACCAAACTCATCCAACTTTAAGGTATAATGAAAATATGTTATTTTTCTCAATAATTAACCACAAATTCACTCAAAATACTAAAAAATGAATGAGTTGGAAAATGGTAATATAAACCCATATGTATAATCAAAGTGGTGGATATTAATGGTTTTATGGAAGGATAAAATAGGAATAAGGTGACAAATGGTATATGAAAGATGAATAAAATGTGGTATTTTTGCAACTCAACATTAATTTCCCGCAGCAGTGACAGGTCAAAAACTGAAAATACTCGGAATCAGATTCTGCTTTGACAGAAAGATGTTCCCTTCAATGGAGAGTTAGCCTAGCCTCCTTTTACTGATTATATGTGGAGAGAGACCCAAAAAATAAGAAGCCCTAGATTTTGCAACTTCACAGTTTTTTCTTCTCAGGTTAGCTCTGATACCATGTTATACTTTTATCATTTAATCAATATGATCTAGGATTTTATCTCAGAGAATAACATGCACAACAATAATCACAAGAGACAAGGGACACAAAGAGTTTTCTTCAGGGAAACCTTAAAGGAGAAAACCCTGCAACTTCCTTAGAGATAGAATGAGCACCAATAGCAAAAGTAAAACCCAAAAACACAAAGATGATCTTCGATAGCTGCTATCTCTCTCAATGTGTGAGATCCTCCTCTCTCACTCATGTGCTACAGTTGAGTGAGTGTATGCTGCAAATAGAGAGTCTCACTCTCTATTTATACTACTTTTCCACTTGACAATTACTCTACAGGGCTGACCTTACTAGGAGAGTCTAATAACCCTAATACCCCTCAACTGTGGGGACTATTTCCCCGAATTACAATAAAGAGTTAACCTCAACTCAATTGTGGGGACTATCACCTTGACTTACATTGGAGGGTTAAACTCAATGAATTTACATGACTTTATTATATCAATGGCTCTCTCGATCAGAGGAACAAACATCTCCATCGGGGTATAATGAAATACAATAAGAAATATATAAGTGAATACATTCTGAAGTTACAAATACATCAACAAAAAGGTTCATCATACATGGAAAAGTTAGATTGGAAAGACTTGAAAAGATTTAACATTGCAAGGAAATACTTTGACAACTTTGTAACGACATGGAATCCTCATGATTCCTGCCACATGAATATTTCTATTCATGGGATTCTGCTGGAATACCATTTCTTATTGGACAACCCTGAATATTCAACATCATCCTACTTGATGATTTGAGTAATTAGCAGAATGATTTCAACCACTCACAAGATGCATTGTTAATTCATGCTTAGGGAAGAAAGCCTCCTCCTACACATGTCGGTACAATGCACCATGGGAGATTTTAGATCAATCAATATTATTTATCAATGATAAAGGACAAAAGAATTGAAATTGCATGTAATGATGATAGGTTAAATGTCCATAATCTCCCACTTCTTTCAATGTGGTGTGCTAATGTTGATTTACATCCAATTGTTTCATGTCATGGGGTATTGAAATTCATTGAAAATTATGCTTCAAAAGATGAAAGAAGATCATAAATATATCAAGATATGTTGACAAGAATATCCAACATTGTTTTTTTTAATGTTAATGTTCTGATAAATAATGGAGATTCTTAAACTTTAAATCTTTTATCAATTATATTATAAAGACCTGTAACAATCAATAATTCAATCACACACAATAATTCATCCACAACAAAATATGTACCCTGGGGAAAACCTCATAATAGAGAGGATAGAAAACCCAAACAATTATTCATAGTATAATAGATAGATTGTAGAGACTGACTTTTACAAGATACGTAGATTTCTCGATAAGAGAGAATATAAAGCAATAGAAGATAGATCCATTTTAACAACTATTCTAAACTTTCCATATGCCTATCATATTAATAACAAGCCATAATGGCATCCATGCAAACCCTAGTGAATGGTTGCATGTGAATTAGCCACATATGCATTACAATTTCAAATTTCCTTTTTGGAATAATAAATCCATGCATTGAATCCTCATCATGAACAACTAATGCACCATAACTCCAATTTGTTAGATTTTATCATTCAAGCTAGCATTATCTTAGGATCTTTAACTGAGAGAATAACAATCATAGCAATCAAACACAAGAGACAATGAACACAATGCTTTTCCTCAGGGAAACCATAAATGGAGAAAACCCCGCAACTTCCTTTGAGATAGAATGAGCACCAAAAGTAAAACCTCAAAACAATAAGATGATCTCCTGACAGCAGTAACCTCTTTCTTTCTAGCCCCAACAACTTCTTCTCTCTCGGTTATGCGCTACAACTGAGTGTGAGTGAGTCTATGATAAATAGAGAGGCTCACTCTCTATTCATACTAATTCCTGACTTGACAATAACTCACTAGGGCTGACTTCTCTAGGAGAGTCTAATAACCCTAGGGACCCGGAACTACGGGGACTTGAACCCTTGAGCCATAGGAGGGTTACCCACAATGAATTGACATGACTTGTTTACATTATAGAAACTCCCTATCGAAACAACGAGGCATGACATGAATCAATTACATTATATATACTTCTCGGAATAAACATCGGGGTACAATACATGAAATATACAAGTGAATACATTCTGAAGTTACATATACATCAACACTCCCTCTTATCTAGGAAGATATTCTCTTGACACAATTTTCAGCACTGATCTTCTTCTCTAGATCATCTCGTCATCTGCATCTTCAAGTCATCTTCATCTTGGATATGGATCATCACTCGATCTGGATAATCATGGGGATATCATCACTGGATCTAGATCATCACTCGATTTGGATCATCACTGCTGGATCTAGATCATCACTCGATCTGGATCATCTCGGAGACATCATCACTGGATCTGAATCATCATTCGATCTGGGTCATCACTGGGTTATCATCATAGGTTCTATCTCATGATTCTTCTCGTCACAGGAAGTTCTACAGAGCCAGCCCTTATTCATGCTAGTTGTAGGCCTAGCCTCCTTGTAGGTCTTCTTCAGCGACATACCCTTTGTTTAATGTCGTAATGCGACAAAGGAATTCATGGATGCAACCATTTGAATAGTATGTAGGAGGCCCATGAAGGGTTATGAAACACACCATAACATGACTAATGCAATTTCTCGATGAATTCCATAATGTGACACAAGCATGGAGGAATGTCACATCGTGACATTCATGAAGAGGTGTTTCCATTGCTACTATGGGATTATCTTAAGACAACAATTTATATTGCAAGCCAATAAAGCCTTTGATGACCATTGCAAAGATGAATGTTAGATTCTAAGATAACCATGAAGGAATGTTGCAATCAAACATAGTTCCTGATGAACATCACATTGTGACATTAGTATGTTGAATGAGGATGGATTAAGCCACTACATTAGTTAAGAGTTATGTTGTTGTATATAATGTTTTTTAGGCACATTTTCCTATTCCATACGCATTCAATCATAGAAATATAATTTTGGCTATACAATTTTAGTTGTTACAAGTAACGTTACATATAGATTGAAATGTGATCATCATGTGAAATTAATGTTGTAAATGGTTAAAGGATTGTATTGTCTACCAATGTGATTACATAAGAGAATACTACAATAATCGATAGATTCCCGATCATGCTACGAATTGTTAAAACTTAAACTTTGCCCAATATATAATTGTAACCATTATAAAGAATGCTCCAAACTCAAGGGAATGCCAACAATTTTTGAGATAATCCATACATAGTTTGAGAGTTATGTTGTCTTATAATGTTTCTGTAGCACATTTTCTTGTTCCATTGACATTCAATCGGTAGAAATAAAATTTTAGCTATACAATTTTAGTTGTTATGAGTAATTCTTGATACACATTGAAATGTGATATTTATGTAAAATCAAATTTATAATTGGTTGAAAGACATTTCTTTGTATCAATGTGAATACATAATAAAACATTGCAATAATAGATAGATTCTTGATCAAACTATGAATTGTTAAAAAATAAAATTTTCACTTATTATTGTAATAGTTATAGATAATGTTCCCAACACATGGAAATGCGAACAATTTTTTAGATAAATCCGTACATAGTTTTAGAGTTCTAGTCTCCGGCTTTTGAATATATAGGAAAAAATTGTGAAAACATATCGTTTTTTGATGAAATTACTAAAATACAAAAAGTGTGAAATAAATTGTTTTTTATCTAGTAATGTAAGCTCAATGTAGCAAACATTTGTAATCATTAGTAAGCAAACATCAATATTAAATAAATGTGCATGGAGTAGCCTATATTTCTAGCATGTGTGCAGGATCTCATCATTGGTATAACCTATGAATGTGAATAGAGGATTACAAATGAAATTTTCGTTGAATGTATTGAAGTATTGTTGGTGAAGATCAAGGAAACATAAAATAGTTTTGTTTGGAATAATAGAAATGTATAAGGAATGTTAAATGAACCAAATTTATATAAATAGACACTTGACCTTAGGTCTTTCTCTTTTTTAATTATATGTTGCATTCCATAGTCGTTCCTCACAATAAGTATACAACCAAGTGGAGTTAAATTGTAATAATAATGAAACATGGAAATAGATGACTTTGTAGCATAAAGCGAAGAATTCACCTATTTGTATCATAACCGGGATGGTTATGATGAAATCCATTGTAAGAATTGTTCCTCATTCTTCCGAATTTTAGCATATGCACTTTGATCCATCTTTTTGTACCTTTAAAATGTAAATGGTGGTGATATCCATAAACTATTGATGTATTTGACTCTTGAAATTGTTGTGAATGTTAAACCTTGTCTCTCTGCATTATCAATATCAATTGTTTCATTTCCTGAAGTCAAAGCTTGTGAATTATGTATGGTGAGAGTCCAAGCCATAGGAAATGGAATTTGCTTGCAATCTCCTCTACAAATAGGTATTACTGGCGTAATATTTGGATCTCTCATGTCCCATGGTAAACCAACATAATTATCAAAAGGGGTTGTAGTGGACATTGGGAGTTGTGGTGGTTTAGATCCTTCAACATAAAAAATGTTCTGAACTATTCCAAGTGTCCATTTGCTAACCCTTCTTCCACCCATAAGTTACATGTCAACATGACACATTTACCAGGACATAGGATGATTTCATGTTGAAGTTGATCATCATCTACATTGACAAATTCTTTATTCTTTGTACAGTCATAGATGCATCAAGCTATAAAAGTTCTAAGTGATTTGAGCGTGGAACTATTATGTACATCCACCAAGGTGTTTTTTCGAAAAAAAATGAATCTTTCATTTGAAAACTGTATTATTTTCAACATAGTCCATAGATGCATATGTTTTTGACATAAAAACATTCCAATCAACCACTTTCACTTCTGCATTTTTGATGCTTGTTAGTAGCCTCCAAAAACTAGATTTCTTTGGATTTGTCCCTTGTAGTCAGATAATTGTGTCCAAGGTAAATAATTTTTTTGAAATATTTTCACAAAAACTTACTAGATGTGCTACCTGCATACAAGGGTTTATCTCTAACAGGGGAAACTAACCAAGGTCTCCAACAAGAATCAATTATCTTCCACCAAATGGACCTGATTTCTTTTTTGGCAATCCTTCACACAAACATGAGTGAATTTGTATGAACAATCTTGTCCCTATGAATCTCATTTCATCAATTAAAATGTATTTAACATCTTTCATTTCTTGTTCGAAGACAGATAGTGCTTGTCCATGTAAATATTTGAATTCTTTAATAGGAATTTCGAGGGTTAAGTGAACTGTTTTAGCTTGTATATTGAAGGAAGCCACTCTAGTATGTGTTGGCAATAGGAAATGGATTTTTCCATTTATTGAATTCTTTATCGATTCTTGTGAGATGTAGTGTATAAGGTAAGCCTTTCCATTTTTGGTAGTTCCTTGAATAATCATTTTTAGTGGTTCGACAATTGGTTCTTAATTGAAATGTTCAACAATAGTTTCAAAAGAAGATGTTGCTTCTTTATAAATTGAATATGGAGAATTTTTTGTAGGATGGGAGTCTTGTGGTATGGCTCTAGTTCAACGTGCATTTTTTGGGGGTCTTTTACAATATCATTTAAGCATGTAATACGGTGAAATACCAAATACCCATCGTGGCCAATTGGGGAATATCATGTATACAAATTTTCCTTTAACATATCTAACAAACCAATTTGGTTTTCCTTAAAGATTACTTTTCGTTAAAATCAATTGCATTTTCCCCAATTATATTCTTACTTATCATACAAATGTAAATTAGTTAATCTAATTCATGTATTCATTTAATACTGGTAATTTAATGCATGTCATATTTCATAATACAAAACTAAAATCAATTCCATTTTCCCCAATTATATTCTTACTTATCATACATGTAAATTAATTAATCTAATTCATGTATTCATTTAAGATTGGTAATCTAGTGCATGTCATATTTCAAAATAAAAAACTAATTGGTTAACACAACATTTCAATCATTTATTTTTATCAAAATAAAAAACTAATTGGTTAACACACCATTTCAATCATTTATTTTTATCGAGCATACTCAATGTAATAAGGCCATGTGTTTTTTTTTCATCCAATCAATTTTTTTTTTATCCAATCAAAATTTTGGGAGCATGGCACTTCTACTTTATTAATATGATATTAATTCCATCTCTTAAACATGCTTTAACTATTTGAGCATTAAGAAAGTAATTAATTCTTGATAATTGGTTGTCCTTTACAAATATCGATTTGCCTATTCAATATAATCCATTGAAGGAATAGTTGTACAATATAATTAATTGAAGGTAATTCCATTGCAAAAAGTTAATATAAGTCCACCCTCACTTTTAATAGGAACGTTGGTCATAAAAATTACTTCCATTTTATCACGAGGATACATTAACATTTAGTTTAACATTCTAATAAGTTAGGAACATGGCTTACATTACTCTCTTACTTAGGATTAATGCTCTCATCTTATCAATTTCACATTCAAACATGGTTTTTAATTCATTAGCAGTAAAGTCAACTACATTCAATTATAATTAGTTTTCTTTATATATATAGAGTGACATAATTATCTTCTTGGATGATAACTTAGGATATTAACATTACAATTCTTTAATTTTTTTTCACCTAGTCTTCATTCATATATAAGATAATACATATTTATAAAATTAATGATTAATTGTTATGGACTTATTTTATGAAAGTATAATACTTAAACCTACATTATTTAATTGAAAATTATTTATTATCAATTATAGGATTATTCAACATTAGTTAATCACTTGAATTATATTTATGTTAACAACTTTACATAAAAAGGAAATATCATATATACATATGCAATGATGTTATTCAACTCAATATACACTACTACATTTCGATCCAAAATCTGACGGTTTTTTTCGACGGCGCGTGGATTTTTTCTTTTAACCGTGCCAAAAATCAGAAAGATAATTTTTTTTTTTGAAATGGTGGTGATAAGCGTCGCTTAAGAAACGGCTAGGCTTGCAAGCGTCGCTTAATCGACGGATATCCTCCTAAGCATCGCTTA